>JACEOJ010005749.1:99041-321923 GCA_013761285.1 Campoletis sonorensis | reverse complement strand
CAACAGATGAACCAAGAGTCAACGGTCGAAGGACAGCGACCAATGAAAACGACATCAAATGCCGACGATAAAGAAAAAAAGGCTGTTGGAGAAGTTCGTGGAAGATTTCGGGTCCATCCAACAAAACAGATGAACCACGATGCTGAAAAAATTTGGGACTTTGGCGATCTGTTCAGTGACATAGGAATGAACAAGCAAAGTTTAATCAAGAAGGATTTTCCGGAAAACGGCGTTAATACTGACAATACGCCGAACCAAATCGATTCAACGCTCTCGAGTCAGCCACTGATAGAAACAACCTTGAAGTTGAACAATGATGGAAAAAAGTCTTCTGCAAAAGTACTCGGAAGGTTTCGGGTTAGCCCCACAGAACAGATGAACCAAGATTCTACGGTGGAAGCACAGCGACCAATGAAAACGACATTAAATGTTGACGATAAAGAAAAAAAATCTTCTGGAGAAGTTCGTGGAAGATTTCGAGTCCACAAGACGGAACAGATCACCAAAGATGCCGAAAAAAATTGGGACTTCGATAATCTGTTCGGCGACATATCAATGAACGAGGAAAGTTTCATCAAAAAGGATTTTCCGGAAAACGACGTTAATACTGACAATTCGTCGAAACAAACGACGGGAAAGATTATCAAAAGTGTAGAAAAAAGTTGGCACTTTGATGATATATTGAGTGAGTCAAAAAAGAACAACGAATTCTCAATCAAGAAGGAACAGCCGCCGATAAAAACGTCTTCGAAGCCCGAAAAACCAGAAGTGATTTTTTTTCGAAAAATCTGCCCAAACATCAAGATTCGCAGGAAGGAACAGATTCAAAAATGTGCAGATATAAATTGGGATTGGGACTTCGACTTGTCCGTCGATCCAGGAAATAACGAGCAAAGATGCACCAAGAAGGATCATCCCGAAGAATACGTTGATATTGACAGTGCAGTCAATATCGTGGTTAATCCGGATCCAGTTGATGTTGCGGAGCAATGCTGTGATTATGACTCGAGCGATGCCAAAATTGAGGCAGACTCGACACCGATTGAGAAACCTTCATCAGGAAGAGCTCTCGATGATGAGATTTACGTTCCTGAACAATCGGAGGTTTCAAATTCATCCAGTGAAACTCCTTCTCAGCCATCGTCCAGACCATTTTCGTTGAGTGAAAGAGGATCAATGCGAGACTCCAATAGAAATATCTGCCAACATAAGCTTCCTAAGAGCAGTCCTACAGCTAGTGGAATGTTTATGAATCGTGGAATGAACGACGACGATCAAACAAATTCATTCACGGATACAAGCGTACACATTGAACCGAATTTGTATGGCGGCTTTTCTTTTTACTGCCCCGATTGCAAGAAACTTGTTCCCATTTCGACTTCGGCCGAACAACTATCCAGTAATCCGTGGTACAACGGACGTCGACGCCGATACAATATGACAAGTTACCATAGTCTCGAAAACTTGACAAGTGGACTGTGGCCGGGCGATTACATCGATCATTCACCGAGCACCATAGTCCCATCGATTGAAGAACTTGAACAAACGACCGACGATCCTTTTTCTGTTAGTTACTCGTGCCTCGAGGACGATTTTCCAATCAACCCAATCGACTATTCATACGTACTCACAATGTACATTTAACACTTTCGTTCACCAATCTAATCTGTTTTCAGAAATATTCATCGCGCTGATAAATCTTCGTTTAAAACCATTGCAAAAAAATTATATATACTTTTTTATCCATTTTTCAATCTTTATCGATTTTTTTCCATTTGTAAAATACGAACTGTTGTTTATGTTGTTTGGAACCTTAGAACTCATTTCTCATTTACTATTTTTGCATATAATAATAAAAAATTAAATAGACTTGCCAACAAATGAATCTCACATTTTCTTAAATAACAATAAAAATTGTAAACAGTGACTTCGATAAGATAAAAGATCAAAGATCGATCGATTTAAGAACAGAAGAAATTAGACAATTGACAAAAACCTCATTTTTTTCTAAATCACGAGTTCTAGGGTGAAAAATAACAGGATAAAATATATCATGTCTCAGATGTAAGTTACTGTTAAATTTTTTGTACCAACAATAAATAGATATATATATATATATTTAGCAAGTAAGAAACATTGTTATCTGAAAATGTACTGAGTTGTGAATCAAAACTATACTCGAAATTGTACTTTGAGCCATGGAAAAACGATGATGATAAAAACCCAGACGACCAGTTATATCTGCGATTCAATGAAGCAACAATTTTTATCTTTGTATTTTATTGTCATGTGCAATATGTAACGAAGGTGATGATTAATAAATATATTTATAAACATAACCAAAGACTCGAACCTTTAACTTTCCCGATCATATAATTATAGTTTTTATTACAACTTACGAAAAAAAAAAGTACTTCGGCAATAATATATTTTTTGATGGATCGAGAACTCTCAACGGCCTTATAAATTCACCATGGTCATTATTAATAGTAACAATTCCACAATAATTAATAGCTTATAATCCTAAAAATTACATTTTTCAATAGAAATTAAACAAAAACAAAAAAAACTTTGACAATAAGATCTTTTTGGATGGATCGAGAACTCTCAACGGCGTTATAAATTCACCATGGTGTATTTATTAATAGTAATAATAGTATAACAATCAATAGTTCATTATTTTAGTTTTTTTTTTTTTTACAAATTTTTTTTACATTACATTTACAAAATTACAAATTAAACAACAACAAAAGTACTTTGACAATAAGATATTTATGGACTGGATCGAAAACTCTCAACGGCCTTATAAATTCACCATGGTAAGTCCTACATCGCGAGTTGCAAGGACCTGTTCATTCCTCTTGAGTTTGCAGCACGTACAGACGTTTACTTCTATTTGTAACTGTCCACCTCGTACGGAAGACCTGTCGTTCTTGTCCTTTATACTATCACCTCGACGGAGTAGCACGAACGTATTCCACGAGCTCGAGGATCTCTGCAGCTTCCGTTATGCAGCCGGTACATTCCGCCTTGTGACCTCTCATTATCCGCTTCAATTTTTCAACACGACACGAAGAGAAAGGGAGACAGAGTAAGAGAGAAAGGGACGAGGGTGAAGAATGTAGGGGGATGATAGGAGTAAGCAATTTACCCTCGTACCACAGGCACAAGCCAAGTGAGATATTTGGAGGGTAGCAAGAAAAAAGTTACATCTGAAGGACAGTAGAATTGAGGCTATAAGACGAAACGAAAAAAAAAAAAAACAAAATTCAAAAGCTGTCAAATTTGAGTAGAAAAATATTATCTTTGCTGTTTGTTCGCTATAATTAAAAAGTCAATATTTCTAATGAACTAAAACTGTGAATCGTCACAAAAGTTTCTGTACAGAGGTCGTTGCTTGAATTTTTTAGTTTTTTATTTCATATTTTTCATTGAAATACTTATTTAACTTGATTAAAAACCTAGATTCGTTGCCTGGAAATTTCTGTTTTAATTCAATAAACACGTGCGCGACCTTTCTGACTAAACACACGGATCCTCACATCTCCGTGTATATATGTGAGGGATTTTCGTCATGTAATCCCTCGGAAGTCTTGAACCAGTTGTCTTACTGTATCGGTTGCTTTAGCCCTCGAGAGAATCCCTGGCATGATTCCTTGGATTACGTACTGCAAGACAATGAACCAATCCAACACACAAAACCGCGTACATTCTGTTGCTTGTTGCTCTTCGTTAGTTGGTTCTGAGTGCATTCAATGAAAAATAACAAACTTTAAACACAAGGAATTCACGATTACTTGATCTTTTCTAATTCTCATTAATCATTATTCTGTGTCCTTAAATGTATAACAAAATTGCAAAGAATTCATGATTGTCTGCAGTTTTCGTGTTGGTACGAAATTTCTTGAAGTACCAAATTTATAGAATAAAATCGTTTGTATTAACAAATTGGAATATAATTTATATTTCGTAAACAGTCTACTTGTTTACATTGACTCTACAACGTTCGTAATTAGCATTACGTTAAATTATCAGTTGGAGAATTACATAAAATCAAATAACAATCAATAAATAAATAATATAGGAAATAGGTTTAGCAGATTTTATTAATAAACACAAGCAAATAGTCATACCAACTCCATTCCAAAAATATAGACTTCTGAATGTACGATTAACGGTCAATATCAGCCAAAACGTGATAACACACCGTAGTTTTTATTCTTCGTTTATAAAAAAATCTATAAATAGATAAATTTACATGTTGAATAGCTCTTTTGTTTTGATTCTATTTCGAACTGTGCGTAAGCGTATATTTGAAATAAATTTCATTTTCAATTTCGCATAAAGCCCATTTGCATACGTGAATTTGAATGACCACGTCATTACAATTCATGTACTCTCGACGATTCAGGATTGTAATTATGCTTCATATTAATTCTGAATTCGTTTGTATCTCCGTTATCCACTTTGAAGTGAAAAATTACACTTCAATTGAAAGATGCAAACCTATCGACCGTTAATCGTATCGTTTTCGTAATTGATTTACTTCGTCATTTTAATTTCGTAGTTTTCATTCCATATATTGTATTCAAATAACTTCCATTCAGTTAATTGGCCATTCAACTTCAGCGAGTTGTTGAAATAGCATCTACGTTGATTGAAAATTCTGATGGAATGTTTGGTGAAATGGGGTCGCAATGAAGTTAATTAAATATATCCTACAAATTAAATGATTATACCAAAATAAAATGAAAGTATCAATTGGATGTAGAATTATGTAAAGTTTTGTCCATTCAATCAAATTGCCATTATTTTATTATAATTTCAGTTCATTTTGAGAAAGAGATAACGTTTTTTTTTTAACCACTTTTAACTATATAATAATTTTTTAAATATATATTTTACTTCGTTATCATTCAATCTGAATGATTACTGAACGGTAAAGCGATTATTATATTTGTACTGACTCAAATAAGGAAAAAATGAGAAAAACAGAATATCAAATGTTCACATAACAAGAGACCGAGAAAATGATTAAACATATGAGAGGGGTGTGCTATCATTCTGCCGATATTGTATATTGAGAGAGAATCAGATTTGCTCCGTGTGCTGAGAAGTACGGTTGAGGTAATGACGAGGAGATAGGGATTGGTGGAGAAAGCAAACACATTATGTGGAGACGAGACGATGCAAGTATCGTCTTATCATCCATTTCCTTCGTCAAGGGAACGAGAAAACCGGGTAAGTACGTTTTTTTCGATTTCTATGGCAACGTTTTCGCGCCCTTCTTTATTCGGCCTTGTCGATAACACTTTTGCTATGATAGATTGAAGTCTTCTCTTAAATCTACTACCTCCAGTCATTATTCCTGAACATGTTCAAACGACATTCAATTTTATCTACACTTCGCCGTTCATAATAAATTTGAAAAATGTGTAAAGTCTTTTTTTATTTTACAATGGTGTCGGAATTTTTCCTCAATCAATTCATTAATTCATCCAGAGTTTTTCTTAGGGGAGAAAATTTTCAGGCCAAAATTAATGTCTTATTTAATCACTTGAGGAACAAGGAATGGTCGTTGTACGTCTGAATTTATTCTAAATTTCTCGATAGTTGAAATGATAATCACGAGGTTTCATTCGTTCATAAATGCATTTTTCTTCAAATAATCAGATTACGTATCTTGGCGAAAAAAAGAATAGTTAAACAGTGAAAATATGTTTATATGACGGTATCAATGATCGAGGAATGCGTAGAAATAGCGAGAAACTTATATCATCGGTAAAGAGAAAAAAAAACATCATAAATACGACACGTGACACCGAAGTATTATTTTCGAATCACCTTGTGATAATGACTTTTGTGGTCGTTTGTTTATTATTCTATCCTAATACGTTAGCGTCACGTTATTTTTATCTCGTTTTTTTTACTTCTTCATTTTACACAACCAGGATTGATAAATTCAGCAACTTTTCGTTCATTTTAGTACTCGATCGGCTTGGAGTTTCACTCACGAAACTTTTTACAGTGAGAAATCTCGTTTCAAAAGTTACTTCATTTTGCGTTCTGTTTTTGCTACGATTCCAGCTGAATAATCCGCAAGTGCATTTACGTATGTGATAATTAAGCTCGTTGAAAAAGTTTTTGCTCATATTTTTTCATCGAAGTGAACTTTGATTTGATTCATCAATTGAAATTTGTCAGAATTGTCAGAATTTGATTTATTCACATTTGGACTTAGCCAAAGGCTTTATTTGTTCTCATTTTTTTCCAATGATCTCATTTTTCAAAAATATTTCCAACAATTTTAGTTTGTTAATCAATAAATTATTTACAATCTCACTGACACGATTTTTCTCTGAGCTTTATTGTTTTATTTTGCAGCCGATTGTTGAGTTGGCAAACGAGATATTTCGTGAACGAATTACAACTGATATTTCATTATCTATACAACTAATTGATCTTTGTTTGTCACCGCACAAATTAGACACCATGAATCAACTGTTAGTTATTGGCGGTATCGTCGCGTTGATAGCATTGGCATTTTACTATGATCCCAAAGTAACGAAATGACTCTTTATTTATTTATTCATTCCGTGATTTCCGTTATTTTCAAAAAAAACTTATCGTGATGCTTAATATTTTCAGAGTCCACAAGTACTAACACCACTTGCGGCAGTAACACTCGCCCCGCTCAAGGCGGATTCTCCCATGGCTCAATGCCGTAAACACGATTCTAAAAAATATACAACAGCATGTAGGGTAAATACTTACAGAGAACGCAGGCATATTTCAGATTTCGGCAATAGAAAATCGCTAAATTTTCTAAATAATCTCGAAAGACTCTTTTTTCAAATAAAATTAAATATGTTGGAAAAAAATAAATAATGTATGTCTCCCATTAACATATAAATTACCCTCTTAGCCCGATGATCCATCAGAATTGTGCGATGGCATACAATGTACCGACAAGAGCAACAGAAACGTGATAGGACAACCGTTGATTCCATCACTCGATGGTACCTGGTGTGGAGCAAAAAAGGTAATTATCACTCGATGCATTTTTTTTACCATAATGACACCATTACGAACTTAAACGATCTCTTACCATGTGAACGGTTTAGGTGTGCTCCAAGGGAAGTTGCGTTGACGATACAGTTCTGACAGTCGATCCCTTCGACATTGAGCCTACCGTCGCTTGCTAGTAACTTGTAGCCAAGAATTGTTTTTGTAGACACTTAAAGTACTGCGATAACGAACTACGTAACAGTAATTCAATAAAAAGGTGGGATAAGTTCAATTCGAAATATTCACATAATCATTTTCTTATGTACTTTTACCGCAATTTCGATGAAAACGGTTCAGTTATTCGAATTAAAATTTAAAAAAGTCCTCCATTGGATTATTGGCATTTTTTTACGAAGCTCAAAATGTATCCAAATCGAATGTTAATTGAATTTATGTGAATCATGATGTAAGTACGCATGTTTTTTCCCAGATAAAAGCATGCTACTATAAGAAACAATCAAGGGAATTTATTCTGATAGCCCATCGTAAGAGGAAAAACCTTTATCACAATGGTCATAAATTTCTACAGTGTATGTCCGGGTAATTCGGCAGATTCGGGGCTGAGAGTGTGAGCGAGGAAGGACGGAGGGAAGAGAACGAAATTTCATAAGTATAAAATTGGATTGGTGTAGGTTTGTCTACGAAAGGAAAGAGTGGGAACCGCGAATGCGCGTATCTCTCGGGGCGTTAAACTGCAGATTGGGGATTCCACGGGTTACTGTTCAATTTCGTTTACTCTTTCCCCATCCCAGCCATTGTACCTTTCCTTTTATTCCATATCCAGTCTATCTTTCGTTTTGCTCATCTTCTCGTTTCCGTTAAACTTCATGACCCTGTATTTCTTTACTTCTATTTTATTCGCAATATTTGTCTTCCGTATACATTTGATGTTTTCCAACGTTCGATAATTTTCGACTATAAAGCACTTTTTGTAAAAGACGAATTAATCGGTCAACGAACGATGCTGTAAGTGAAAAAATGGCACGTTTCAAGATTTTTTTTCCCTTCAACATGCATTACGTACAGGATTGTGAAAGTTTGTACGATCATTTTGCTGGGATCGTCACAGAAACGGTCTGGAATAGCGGAACCGCACATATTCATCCACGTAATTGCTCTTCCCGTCCCGTGAAATTAGACGCAAGTGTACGGAGAGACGTTAAAGCCCGATTTCCTCAGGGATACGATGGGAAAAAGAGAAGACAAGAAATGCGCTGGAGAAAAGATCTCTTGGCAAGAAAGAAGCGTGACACAATTGAAAAGAAAAGCTCGTTCACCGTAGTCGAGCTCGAGGAAAGGTCTGAGTATAGAAGTGTGAAAAAGGTAAGACGTATGGAATGTGTTTTCTCTGTACTCGGATTTCTCATATTGTCCAAGTTAATCATTTATTTGTTTTCTCATTGAATCGTACGTGCGATTGTTCTCTTCGAAATTTTTTGATCACACGTTGAGTAGTAAGCAAGTATCTAAAGGTAAGGAGATTCGAGGATGGAAGGGAACATCGTCGTAAGACGACATTCTATTATTCGATGTTCTTATGTTTTGCACGAAAAAGTCTCAAAAGCCAACACGAAATAGTAACAAAGGATTTTCTTTTCCGAATTCTTTTTCTTCTCACAAAAATAAAAAAAGCTTAGAAAATGGATTCCACCGGCTGACGTCATGAAAAACTGGTCAATTCGGAGATATTTTCCGTCGCCAAGTTCATGGCTTGAGATAAATATTACACGCTTCTAGTAAAGCAGAGTTTTTCTCTCTTATTAATCTTCTTCTCTGTCGGTCTCTATTTTCTGAAACTCCTTTTACTCTATACAGTACTAACTCTTTTACTCTCGAGGGGGTGCTTGCGATTTTCTTCACTCCGCTTCATTACGTCTATGTACTTTTTCTCGTATATATTTGTACATAAGCATTATTTTCATGTGTGTGGGTTGAAATTTATCGGTATCAGAGAGTAAGCATCGTTGAATCACGTTGCCAGAGGGCTTTCGAGTGGATAAATTATTGATTTTCGTTATGAAAGCACGTACAATCTTATCTCGGCTTCAGGTGGTCGATCATTCGAGCTTTCCTTCTTTATTTATCGTCGTTTCATTGTGTACACGTACCGAAAATAGTAAAGGAACTCATTGAGCTGATGTGCAAACGTTTTCATCCGCTTCTCATGCTATTTCTACGAATGATTCAGAATTTTTTAGTGCCCTTTAGACAACGGTCACTTTTCACGCATCATTTTGTTTCCCCTTGTCACTCACTGACATACCCCGAAAAATGTATAACAATACAACTTTCTTTTTCTCTATAGAATCATTCTCATGATCACTTTAGAGACAGAAAAAAATCAGCATATTTAAGGATTTATTGCTTTTTACTGAAGCCATAAAATGATTAAGAATTCTGTACACATTTCTTTATCGAACTGTTAACAAACTATGGAGACTCGTTTGTTCATACTAATCAATAAAAAAAAAACTAAACACCTCTTTTTGGACGATCGGAATAGCGGCCAAGGAACCCAAATAAGATCAGAACGAGCATTGAATAATAATTAATGTAACCATCAAACAGATTCTACCCTATCAGCGTCGCATTTTCACATTAGTTGGTTGGCACTATGAGAAATTTCGAAAAACTGCCTCCCTGCTCAGCAATTAGTTCACAAGTCTGTGCATAACTGGCTAAGCGGTCGCCCAACGGATTGATCTCACCCGGGGCTGCTTAACTTTTAGGGTATAAGTATGGAAAGAATAGAAAAATGGATCGAATATCAACATTATCATTATCATTAACGACGAATAACTTTGATAAATACGTTTTATGGATTTGAGGCACGTTTCTTTTTGATCAGAATGTTTGGAATTCCCCCATCGTCATCTTTCACTAAGTGTGCATTCAACGAAATCCGACACTTTTTTTTCTGAATGTATGAGGACTGCGAACAAACCATCAAGAAATCTATACGCAGTGAGGTATTTTTTTTTGCTGCTCCGTAACTAAAACATTCTGACCACGTTGATGATGTTGCCTGACCGAACAATACATGTTGTTCTTCGTTGGCCAATACACGATTCCAATTCATTGCACCCTACGCTTCGATGTGGGCTGTGGGAACTGACAAGATGTATCGAAGCTTTTTTTCGAGGGGTGGACGAACTATGAATATTCTCTGGAGCTAAGAAAATACAGTTACAAATATATCATCGATACCAAATATTATTTATTATTCTTTTCATTTCTTTAATGATGCGTTCAGCTGGGCAGACAAAGAATCTTGTCCTAAAAAAATCACAGTTGAACATATAAGCTCAAAAAGTACGTTTGAAGAAAAAAAACTGGATGTTTTCCTATAGAAAAATAGTTTTCCGAAGGAAAAAATGAAAATAAATTCGAAAATAACAATTATATTCGACGAAGGATGTTTGTCGACGAAGAACAAAAGTCGTTGTCATCGAAAACATAACAAAACTCTATTATCATAGCATTGCTTCTCCTCGAATCAATTTTATTCGGTGTTTGATTGGAATCCTCGAAAAAAACAAAATGGGGAAGAAAAAAACAAGCAGAAAAGCCCCGAGGCTAAGCCATAAACGTCAAAATACGATAGCCTCAGGGAAAACACCTGAAAGCACGAGTCCGCAGCATCATCAAACAAAAAGGTTGGATGTAGCTTTTCTCTCGCGAGATTTCGGATCACGGTCGAGACTTATCTTTTGCTATGAAATCGTGGATAAGGGGCACTTGGAGTCAGGCCAATTACGGTCTTTGCTTTTACAAAAAATTAAGCTGTAAATGAAGAAAAAAATCTACTAAATATCCTTGATGGTGAAAAAAGGGAGAAACCGACAGCAGCCTTCCATTAGCATCTTCTGCTAATATAGAAAATCTTCTTGTGCACTTGTGAATATGATTTTCATTCACTAATTGGTCGATTGAAATTCGAATAAAGAGTCACTTTTCACGGGAATTTTTAAGAAACTTATACGTATGTTTATGAATTTTTTTCCTGCATGTATATCGGTATATCGAAGTGTGTATTGTTGTACAGAAGATATGGTACTTACATATACAGTTATAGAAACAAGAAAATAAAATGTGACCCAGATTCTGGGCAGATATTGTGTCGGTACAAATGGGTTCGTGGAAAGTTTGCAGGATCCCGTCTTTCTCTCTCTCTCTCTCTCGCCCTCTCTTTCTTCCGTTTTCTGTTATTATCGTCTCCACAGCTATCCTCATTCTCTTTTATTTCTATACAGACGCGAGAAAGACATTGGTCTGTATTTTCTTTTCTCTTTCTTTCTATTCCTCCTTTGCCGTCTTTTATATTAACTCTCGTCTGCGAAATATTCCATCCCTCCAGACATATTTTTATCAACGAACGTGAAAAAGGACGCAGCCTACATAACTTGAAGTGTTATGGGGTGTGCTTTGTGTCCTTTTATTCGCTAAAAGTTGATAAGTATATATTTAAATAAAGCCCGGGACGATAGTTTCTCTTTTATCGCTCGCTGTGCCCGGCTGTAATGCTTTTTTTTATCATCCAAAAGCGAAAGTTCTTGCTCCATTTCGCTTTTTTTCTCCCCATAGATCATGCATATTTATTCATGTCACTGAAAAGTCTAAAGTTTTAGAGCTGCAAATGTATGTCATTTTTCATAAGAAAAGTAAATCGCAACCTAGTGCTTTCACGAAATTATATGGAACTGCAACCCTGAAATCCTCAATCCTCATGAAGCGATGGTTCCCCTCGACGCCTGCAATGACCTACATTTTTTTACTCTGAGCTCAGCTCCTTTAAGATGATCCGCCAGTCGATCTCTCGGTAAAATAAATCCTACTACATTTTGTGCTCGACTATTGCATGGTTATTAGAAAAAAAAATGGTTATACTTTGTTCTCCAATATCTTCAGAAAGCAGTGCGTACCTTTTATTCTTTTCAAAATATCGAGAATGCTCGTGAACAACGTGTTTCTGCTTTTTACTCATCTCTTCCGCAGCCACGCAACTGATGGATCAATTCGAATATCAATCGAACCCAAAATTGACCTCAAAAGCAAAAATTTAGCATCTAAAAAAGTACAAGTCAAAGAACTAAAAAATTTCTAAAGGGCAAATTCCTCCTTAAATGAGAATCTAAATGGCTTAACGTTTAGAAAATGGCCGTTTGTGGAGCAGACATTGGGGAGACGTCCGGATATCAACGCGTCACAGGCGGGTCAGACCAATTGACCTGTTTGTCTGAAAACTCGTTGGTTGTCTGCAAACAGAGACTCTTCCTCTATTCTCTCTCTCTCGACGACAACCCCCAGACCCCAATAATGTGGCGATATTTTCCTGTTCTTTGCTCTCTTTTCTCTTCGAATGTTTATTTCTTTCTGTCATCTCGTATTCAGCAACTCATCGCTTTTTTTTTATGGATATCACATAACGCGTATTTTCTTTATTCATTTTTCCATATAATTCGAAGGAGTAAATATTTAATTTGCCGGGTCAACGCGACGCCGTCAGGCTGATGTAAAGCCGAATTCCGGACAATCGAATGCTATACACCGAGATCTCATTGAGGGTGGCGTCTGGTTTAATCCGGATTTGCGGCAGACGCGGAAAGACGACCGAGCGCCAGTCCCAATTTTTCCCAAGTGCGATGCTAATCCCACCGATGTGTTGAAAATCGGGGTACATCGATGGAAATGGTTCGAATAATTCGGCATTGACGAGTTCCACTGCGAAAGTCAATTCAAAAGACTTTGCTAAATATTTTGACCATTAAATGTGTTTGCCGTGGGATTTTCCTTTTATGGGCGCGTTCCCGCCGAGGGGATTTTGTTATCGGGATGCTTTGAAAACGGTAACACAAAAAATCACGTGAAGAGATTAATGATGAACGGACGGATCAACCTTCGCCGGCGTCTAATCATTTTGACACTCCGACCCGGATCTACAAACATCGGGCCTGAATGTGCCCTCGATGAACGTTCTGGGGTCTTTTAATCGTTTCTCCAAAAACTCTTCACCTTCCTTCTTCCTCAATAAACTTATTTATCTCGAAATCCCTTTCTTTTCCTTATTGATGGACGATAAAAACAGCTCGAAAGAGGGCATCCAGGAAGTGTGATGCTCCGATAATTTCGCATTCTTATTTATTTGACGAGGGGGAATTCCCACCTCATAAATAAACTCAAACAAAACGTTTTTTTCCTATGGGGGAATCTTATGCGTCTCTTAGACCCGAAAAACCGGAAATTGATACTGTTTACTGTTTACAGCATTAGTTCTCAAGAATTTTGTCAGTCATGTTGAATTTCCATCTCGATGCTGTCACATGTCTTCCAGAAAATATGCGATAATGAACGAAAAGAAATCAATTAAACCAATCACCTCCATTGAAGCTTATCGATTTCGCAAACATTTTGCCACTTTATTGGTTGTTAACGGCAGATTCCAAGCTAGAGACTATTTCGATTTTGGGCCACAACGTGGCTTGCCTAAAATTTTAGCAATTAAATACTTAGTACTCGTTCGGACAAAGAGGGAAGGTCTAGAATTTCAACGAAATTTCGAAGCGTTCCACGTTCCAGTTTTGTGCTGCTCTTTTCACACAGTGGGTTTGGAAACAAAATGGTCAATTATCCCCTGCCACCATTGTTCCTATTAACAATAAATTTACAGAAAATTTGTCTTTCCTGAACTTCCTCGTTGTCGAGTTGATAACGCTCCAGCGAACTTGGAGTTTGACTGTGACGGAAGTGTGTGGTGAGACCTCAAGCTCTTCTATATACACAGGGCCCACAAAGGGCGAAGGAATATATGAACGTGGTCCGACTTTTCGAGGATAACGCAAAATCCTCTCAACTAACACACGGTGTCACCTACAAGCTGAAAAAAGAGATGAAGCGCTGCGAGGATTAAATTAAAAATCCTCCTGGACTAGCGAGCTTAGGGCGAATTAAAGCAAGTGAAATACTTTCTTTCGCGAGCAAAATTTCACGAACACGTTGCAATATTTATATTGGGATACAAATTCACTCAAAATATTCAACGATGATCTTATCATGTTTTTTTATTATTGAACATAGATATTTTTATTATTCTTACGACCTAGACCCAACCCGGTTATTTGTTCGTTTTCTTGTTTTTCAATGTTTTGTTACACTAAACGGTAATTGATTTTTTCTCTTTTGCGGTATTTTCTCTTGTTCTCGCGGTCTTTTGGAGTCTACAGTTTTACACCGATTGGAAGAAATAGACAAACGCATTGCACATTAACATTTTTTGGCCTCGTTACAATACAGAATTTGTTATTTTTATATTTTTATAAACGTCTTCATTGTGATACTTTTTCCGAGTGCCAAAATCGGGAGTTCATGTCAATAAACAGTTCGACTCGTTTTCCTGTATATGACAACGTCGAATATAAAGGGAAAATGGAGTAGTACCTTTATTTCGGCCGAGTATAAAGTTAACAACCTACACGGAATGCTATATTGTCGTCTATTTTATGTACAAATGGTTCGACCAATATTGTATGGAACTGTCGCTGGACGTTTTACTGGAAATAGAAAAGCGAGCACCAGCGAAAAGTTACGTTTGGTAGTTCCCGTTCTGTACGTGTATGGGATCGTGGATGAAAACTGTTTGTGACCTTTTGGATTTGAGAGAAAGCCGACGAGACTGAGCCACGGTGTGGGAAATTGATCCACACCTTCGATCGCTGGCCATCCTGAATTTCCGGACTTTAGTATAAATATAAATATTCAATATTTGAAAATATTGAACAAACGAATTAACGAAATCGTGCAAACGCTGATAGCGGATTATTTTTCGTGGCATAAGTGAAGCAAATTTTCACGAGCAATCAAATTCTTTTTTGTTTACTCATCGAGTTTATTAAAACAAGTAGTGATGGCTTTAGGAGAAACTGTTTGCTTACGGTGGACGTTTTAATGTAGACATAGTTAGAAAAAAGTCCCGATAAGAGAATTTCCTCATCAACCCACCCAAGTCTCCAGAGTGAATTACACCAGATTTTACATATGAGACATCGTGGGTGACTGGAGTTTCAGAAGCCTCTGTGGTACATAGTTGTACACACTGTAGCAGAGGTTGGTTCTGTAGTGGAGTGGTCAACAACAGCATGGTTGAGTACTGGTCCGGTCCTCTTTGGTCGGAAGCTACAGCTCGTTTATCATCTCCACTCTCACTCTGGTCTCCTCTTGCACTCTTGAAGAGAACAACATGAACAGAGGTACCTAAAGGTTGTTGTGACACTCTAGTCGAGAGAGGGAGAGAGTGAGTGAAAGAGAGAGAGAGAAAGACTCGGGACAAGATGATTTTTTGAATTATACGTTCGTTCAGTTTGTTAGAATTTTATTTTCGGAAGTGAGTTTGAAAACAGGTTTTTCTCACATTTTTTCTACAATTTTGCATCCATGTACATTGATTTTTCAGGAACTCGTACGATTCCGGAGAAAGAAAGTTCATCTTGAAATATTCGGCATTGGAGACGGATAATTTATTCTCATTTTGACCTCCTGCCGATTCTAAGGATTACTGCGAAAACTATTTCGAATAAATTTAATTATTGCTCTTATTGTTGGTTTATTCGTTTTCATTGTTTCTGCGTAGGAGGAACTTTTTGTACAAAAATGCATAGGGTCAAATCAGGGTCAATGCAATAATCATATTTCGTAGCCGGAGGAGTGTTTGAATAGGAATGGATCCAATGTTTTTGTTTAGCGGAAATTTCGATTTCCTTGATTTGTTTACGTTTTGAGAACAAGCCTCAAAGCATTATTGATTCCCACTGATAGCATAATTAGGAACAATGTGACTGACGATCGGAGTAACTTGCTTTGGCAGCAAATGTTTGGGCAATTGTGGCCTTTGTCTAGCAGTCAGTATCAACAACGTTGATGTCTGTCGCTCCAGGAATCGATAGGATCGCTCGTCAGAGTATGCCGGATATTCGACGCAGACAACGGCTGTTGTTTGCAGAAATCAAAGCATCGCTTATTTCAACTCCTTGTTGTACGTGGCAGTTGCCATCGAGTGATGGACACCGAAGTAATTGGCTCTGGGCGGGTCAAGCAGTTTGTGGAAAAATCATAGTAGCCAGCGGTTTGTGGCTCGTGCGGTTCATTTCCCTGAACACATTTCCTAAAGGGTGTCAGTGCTTCCTTTGATCCCTTCTAATTCAATCTTATTGGAATTCCCAGACTTACAATTGCCTCAACGCCTACAGCGTTCAAAAATGAGCCAAACTGCGGCTGCTATTTGGTGTATCCACCGGAAACCGTTTGACTTATGAATTATGCTCGACTGAGACCCTTAAAATTGACAAGAAAAAGGCAGCCAGCCAGAGACCGATTTTAAGGTGGATGAAAATTGATTCCAAATAAGAACTTATGGGGTTAATGTCATTCAAATTTTTCTTCTGCTCCGAACGAAAAAATTATTCGAGGATTTACTCACTTTAGTCTTGAAAATCCTTTCTATCCTCCGTCATTCTTTTTCAAGCTTTTTCCCACGACAATAGGATTATACTTACAACTGCCATTCCTGAGCTTTTAGGCTTTTATCTTCGTATAATCTAACTCGAGTAAATAGCTACACGTTACTTTCAATACCATTCGAAAGCTCTCGCATTTTTTGTGAAATCGTCTTACAATAGTACGATACCTTCGTTGTTTACTTTTCGATAAAAAATCGCAGCCTGAAGTATTAAAAAAGTGGCTTACGTTTCACTAGAACTTTTCATCGCAAAATCTTTATTTCACTGCCATCGATATTGAAGATGTCGACACATGGAGGTGAACTTTTCAAGACACAAAAAAATGCAGAAATGTTGGCCTGGCATAAAAATTGTTATAAAAACACGAGACAGGCTAAATAAAATCGAATAAAAAAGAAACAATGAGAAATATGAGTAACTCATACGTGCCTTATTACTGCGCACCACAGAAACTCGTAAAACAAACAAAAATGCACTCATACCCGACCCACACCGGATTAATGACACGGGAAATATGGTCAAAAAAATACAGACATATGTGATATGCGATACAATAATGGGAATTTGTGGACGATCCATTAAATCCACCTCCTTTATATAGTGATATTCGATTACTCTAACTCCATTATTCCAAAACAGATGGAAAACTTATTTATTAAATTTATGTAGAAAGAAAAACTATTTTGGTAATACGTGATTTGCTACCAAACTCTATTTTTATGTGTTTTTTTTTTTCGGGTGCTTGAGATACAACGGAATTGTTCAATAATATCAAAACTTAGGTTTTTTTGTGAATCAGTGAAATGAGATTCGTAATTAATTAAATCAAAGACTCGAGTGACAAGATTGATCATGACAAATAATTAATCCACTGATCCACTGTGAAAAGCATCAACATAATATACTTTAAAAAAAAAAAGAAAAGATACTCCCCCGTAGGACTCGTTTGCAAACAATCCCTTTTTCATTTGTCAAACACATTTATATTTTATTACTGGTAATTTTTTTACACAAGATCGTAATTTCGGTATTTTTAAATTTAGCACAAATTGTATTACGCGCTTGAGGGTCGGTATCGTTAAAAAAAAAATCATGAGACATTATGAAAAATGAGTATTGCGCTCGTTCATCCCTTATCTAAGTGACAGATCGCTTGTAAGTCGGAGAAAACCATTTGTGGAAAATAAAGTCTCAACTTGAGAGATTAATTTAGAAGCTTTTCTCTGCCTGAAGGTCTGGGACGAGGAGAAGAGATTCTGGTTTCTCTCTCAATTTGTCGCCACGTCACAGAGTGAGAGAGAATGCAATCGCCCCCGAGTGTAGACAGCCAGGAGCCAGAAATGCCGCAGCATACGCGGAGGATATTTTTACCCCTCACCTACTCCAGAGAACTGTACGCTATATACGCTCAAACCGTACTATATGGAAATGTCGCAAGAAGCTTAAGTGTATGAATTCACATCAGTCGTTGGCTTGAAGAAATAAAGGCGAAAGAGCACAGTCGCGTGTACACACCCTTATCATAGTCACTCTTTCCTTGCCTTTCTTCTCTGCAAACCCTCTTACTCCTTAATTCCAGCAAAGTTTTCCCGAGGGTTCTCAAGCATGATTCTATTTTCTCGTCAGATCGATCCTTCCCTGAATACTTTATTGAGTGGTAATATTCGCACGGCTTGGGCACGAGAAAACTTAATTTTCGAATCAACTACTCCGAAATACTAAGTTTCTATTTAATTATTTTCTCTCTTTTTTCATTTGTTCTTTTTTTTTATTCTAAGAAAATCTAATTTTCAATCAAATTTTGACAAAATTTCAATTAATTATGCAAATCACTTTTTTCAATGATCCGATTTCTCCATATAGAAATTGTCTCTGACACAAGCAGACCTAGGATCGTCATATTTCGTGATTGTTTCGTTGTCAATATCACAAGTCTTCATTCCATTCTCAAATTTTTTGCATATGTACAAACCCAAAGTCTAGCTTGCAGCCAGACTTTCATTGGCGCCCTGTTTTCGATTTTCCATTCAGGGTCTGCTGAGTAATCATACGATATATTGCGTCTAATATATTACTATTATTATTTTGTTGGCCCAGCTGCTGGTGACGTCAGTATGTCAGGTACGCAGGTCGATTAACTCTCGTTAGATTTGCCATAGGCGTAGAACTGAGAATGTTGAACCTAAGTGAAAAAAAAGTTCGGACCAAACGTATGAAGAATAGAGTTTACTAAATATTGCTAACTGATCGTACCATTTTTGGTCAAGGGTTGGAAATGGCCAGGTTATTCGACAAAATCAAATCTACCCTTAAAGGGAAAATTGTGGTCGGTGCACGAACAGAATAATCCGGTCTAATCTATGGATTTAGCCTGCCAATGACTTTCGCCAACGATTACTCAAAGAAAATTGTTATTTTGGGCACTCCGTTTGGACATGGCGACTGGTTAGCTCCCATTATACGAAAAGTTTTACACATCAAACCGTAAGACCACTTATTACGTGGATTACTATTTATACATGAGGAATTTCCGTTCCTCACGATCATTTTTCGTCGAATATCGAATTATGAAATATTTATCTGCGTTACACCATTCGATTGAACTGGCAAGTTATGAAATAGTTACAAAAGCTTCCTGTTTACCGTGGAAAACTATTGAAACAATAATAATAAAAATAAATGTAAAATTCTTATGCTGTCTCTTTCGGCTAACCACATACCGCCGATGTGTCAAATGTAAACTCTAGTAATTTTCGTTCTTAGTTTCAACCTTGGAGTTTGGCCAACTAAAGCGTGTACCGTGTTACTGGGTCGAACTTCCTTTAACTACATCGGCAAACTTCGAACGCAAATGATATAGGAAGAAACATTGATCGTACATGGAACAAAACACATCAGGGCTCGATTTTGTTTTTATTTCCATGTCTGTTTCAAAATGTCTTCGCAAATAATCTACAATAACTGGTGACCTGTTATTATTGCTACATTTTGCTTTTGAAACCTAATATTTATCAATAATATTGATATTTGACCTTATCATCAATACGAATGGATAATCGATTAATTATTTATCGTTATAGAATGTTTATTTATACGTGAAACAAATTAAAAGTGTGTAGCACTGCCTTTTTTTTCTTTTCGTACGACTTTGGATTGCTTTGACAATCGAAACATAAAAACAAAACAAAAAAAACAAAATGTTTGGTTCAGCAAATGAGGTTTAGAATGGTCCTGGGAATGTTGTGTGAAAACAAACCCTTTATGTAAACATACTGCAAAAAATATGGATAATTAATGACGTTTGTCTAATTACCAAATAAATTGGCGTGCCCAGTTTTGAGTTTTCTTTTCTAATTTACAGTTGAATAAATAAAAAATTCCTGTTGCTTTCCAATGTTGTTTTTTCCCGATGTGACGTCACGCGAGGGGGAATAAAAAAGCCATTAATTAAATAATTTTTGAGCAATCACACACGTGCGTTTTATTTACGTTATTACGACGTTCACAATTATTTAGACAGCTGTGAAAAAATTGTAAGAAATCAACCAGGTGAGTTATGGCACATAGACAGAGATACTCATTGAAATGACCACAGATGAACGGTTTTTCAACAATCAATAATAATAATTAGATACATAAAAATGACCTTAACTTGACCCAATACGTAAAACAACTCCAAAAAAAGTTTGATATTCCGATTGTTTAAATAATTTCTCAGATAGCCTTCGCAGAAGAATGTCTGGAGCCGCAAACACAATCTTTGACATCACGAATCAACACTGGCAATTAGCTACGCCTGACTGTAAAAGATAAAGGCCATCACTCTTTTTTATGATTCGTTGATGATAATCAAACAAGCAGGTGACGTACAGCTTGTCACAACGTCAGATCAAAACCCCCCTGCTATAGTCACGATTCTCTTGGTCGGCCGAATTTTCCCCAAGCCATCGGGTAATAAAAACCGCAAACTCTGGATTTGACACACAGTTACTAACAAACTTTGGAGAATCACCGAAATCTTACGAGATATCGTTTTTACTCGCGTGTCTTAATCTAAACAAAAATAAAAAGCACACGTCGTTCCAACTTACGTTTTATTCAGTAAGTTTATCGTCATACTTTTTACCTGAAATTGTACTTTCGTATATTTTATTCAATTTACAAAAAGATAACGTGTTTTTACAAAAGAAAAAAAACCCAGCAGTTCTCTAATGAAAACAAAAACAAACACTACATCGAGATCTTAGATTTGAAAATTGTTAACCGTACAACTGCTTCGTTTTGTTTCCTCACAGCACAGTTTACGCAATATGTCTCGCAGTCTCCTGATTGTTTGTTCACTGCTCTTGGTGGCGGTGACGTTGTCCCATAGTTTCGTGGTAAGGAAAAAACTACTTTTATTTTAAATACTTTTCCTTTGATTCTCATTATTCCTCAGACGAAGTATTGTGGTACTTAACTATTAAATTATTTTCATTTACTGAAACAGATGATAGAATCGCAGCGACAACCTTCAGTCTCTCCCACGGACCAATGTCGTTATAGATACCCTGGATATTATGTGCAAGCCTGCAAGGCAAGTACTCGCGAGGGAACGAGGGAAACTTTAGATTTATTCGCACGAACACCCTCACATTTTTCTGAACAACCTCGGAAACAGCTTTTTCGATATTAACTTGATTTTCGGTTGGAAAATAGCTCTTTTTTTACTCGTCCCCTCCATTTTCAAAATATTTATTCCCGAAAGGACATTTGATTCGCAAATAAAACTTCAAAGTCCAACGTACACGGACTTCAACTTTGTAACTTGAGTTCAAAAGTTTTACGTCCATGAAAATCTCAATTTAGAATTTATCCCTTTAGCCCACAAATTCATCGGAATTGTGCGAGGACCTGAGATGTGTTCCTGACCGAGGAGATATTCCATATGGAGAAAGTACTGGACCAGCACTGGACGGTACATGGTGTGGAGAATTCAGGGTAATTATCGCTGGTTGCATTTTGTTTCTATGAAAATAGAACATTTATATAAATGAAGGGATTTGTTTGTTACTTAACGGTTTAGGTGTGCTTCGAAGGAACTTGCATCGAAGATGAAACTCTTCAAGAAGACCCTTTCTATGCTGACGATCATCCGGCCTGCGAGGAATAAAGATCACGAAAAATTTATCATGTTTGTTAACTTTATTTATTTATATAGCGCAATATTTCTGTGTTGATACCTGATCTTCTAAGATAAATATTTATGAATAAACAGTTATGAAATAAAAAAACATTTTGAAGCAACCATTTCTGCAAAAATTTATTGCGGTTTCCAATTTTTGACGTTGCACTAATTCGACGAAGTCCCAACTTTGTTCTATGAATTTGCACCCATATGGAGAAGCGGCACGCAACGTCAAATCAACTGTCAAACAGTTGACACGCGATTATAGATTTCGACCGGTTGTTGAACCTTAACTCGAGCTTTCGAAACAAACTTTGCAAAAAAATAATGTACGTGACATCTGCGAGAAAAAAAAACGAATTGAATCGTGCGTAAGTTATTATGCCATACATCTCTACTCATGTGGCAATTTCTTGCGCAATAAAATTCGGTGTTTTCCGCACTTGTAGCATAAATTACTATTTTATCAAGTATTAAGATCTCTTACTATGGTACAAAAAAAGAATGCCGTTTTTTTATATCGCCCTACATAAGCATATATATATATATATATAAGCGCATACCCATGTGCATAGATGTGTACCATAGCAGAAGCATCAAACGGAGAACGAAAGGAAAAGGCGAACAAATATATTTTTATTTTTACGATCCAGACGCGACCCGGTTATTTATTCGTTATATTCTTCAGGGGCGATTTTTATCGATGCCTTCAGTGCTCTGGTACTTTTTCCGTTCCCTTTCTTCCTGTCTTGTCGTCAGGGATATCGCATATTGCGCTGCAATATTTGGCTGCAACGAATGGCAATTTCTCGTTCCCTTTTTATGGCACTTTCTTATTCTCATGGATCTCGTGCAGCCTACTTTCTTTCATCATCGCGATATATGGCGAGAAATAGATAACGCATTGGAAGCCAATATTTTCTGGCTTTTTTACAGCGAAGGATTTTATAATTTCTCTATTTTTATAAATTTATCCAGTACACAATTTTTATCCAGTGCCAAGGTTCAGGATTCGTTTCAATAAACGGTTTGGCTCGTTTTTCCCCGACAGCGTAAATATCAGCACGAAAAGAAATCTTATACAGTATATTTGGGTCGAGCATGTAGTTAACAACATGTATGAAATTCGATTTTGTCGCGTATTTTATGTACAAATGGTAGAAGTAATATAATATGGAGCTATCGATAAACGTTTAACTGGAAAGAGAAAACTGAACATCAACGAAAAGTTACGTCGGGGTAATTCCCGGTTTGTACGTATATGTATACGCGAATGAAAACCGTTTCTGCACGTATCGAATGGAAGGAGAGCGAGACTGAGCCACCACGTGGGAAAACGAACTTCCGCAATTTCCATCGCGAAAGACATTCTGTATATTCAGAGCTCTGCATGTGTATGAATTTTAGAGATGACATTGATTTAAAGTAGCATCAATAATTTTCGTTGGAATCATATCCAATGTTGATTTTATATATTTAAAAATTGTTGTATCACTTCACAAATAAATGAAAGTTTTACGAGAAATCAGTTTTCCGGAATTCAGCTGATCTAATGTTAAATATTTCTTCCTCGAAGATTCAGAAAGAAAACTGAAGCCGTTTTGAATTAATTATATCTTTTAAATCATCTCCAAAAACAGAAATCCAGCAAAAAAGGAAATATTTATATTTTGCTTTTTCGGAAAAGTGGCGATTGTAACTATTTACCCAATGCCCTTACGACGGGCGGAGAACAGTAACGAGCACACTCCATACACACGATTCCATGGCATGGTTTAAACGAGAGCATACAAAAGTTCGTGATGCAGATAGTGACCCTCATACGAAATCGTGGAACGAGGAAGGTCCGCTGTTTCAGCTAATATCATCTACATGCGAATGAATTGGCCAAGGACCATATCGCTTCTCTGGGTTCTCCGATATATGTTGGCAAACTTTAAACAGTCACCCACTAAGCTTGTACAAAGTGTAAACGCTTCTGTTTGCGGAAATTTTACTCATAGAGCGAACTTGCTCTATGAGTGGCCAGGAACACCTACGTGATCTGGTGAAACGTAAGAGAAATATAAAAACTCGGGTTGTCGTTCCAATTCTACAGGGAACAAGGAATTTAATGTAAAGGGTGTCCTTCAAAATGTACGATCAATCTTCATACGGTTGATAAATCACAGAATTTCCAAAGTACATTGTTCTTAGTCATTTTGCTTCTCATATTAACTCGCGTTCCAAGCTATTGATTAATAAAAGTCTCAATAAAAAGTTCTTTTTGAATCGGTTCTTTGGAACGATTTTGACGACACTCTGTACAGCGAATTAACCTTTTATGGGCACATGTGATACAGTAATGAAAGACCCGTGTTCTCCTACTCGTGAGAATATAATGGGTGTTTTCTACGCCACTGTAGTTACAGCAAACTACCGCTTTCTCAACGCGGACATATTATTCAAGAACTTGCTCCACTGGTAAATGATATCGTTCCACGCGTGTATAACAAGAGTCGGAAACATTTTCCACACTATTTCGTATCCTGGAGCACGTATAATTATAATTATCACGCTAGATATTCAGTAGGGCAGGTACTCTTTGATAAACCACGACCCATAGTCACAGGGAGGAATCATTCGAATCCTGAACGCATTTAATAACCATTATAACTAAGAAATTCTCGAAAATTGTTCAGCGGCTCTACGAAAATAATTAGAACTTGGAAAAATGAAAATCACATTCCGTCTCCAGTATACAAAAGTTTATGATTTGGTCACATGGGAAATTCCTGTAAAAGCGTCACCTGAAATTCAACGTTTTTCCCCAAACAGATGCAACGGTTACTTTTTAAATTTTATTTTCGCCGTTCAACTGCAATTCATTTCTCGAAGGTTTTTGATCGTCCTTGGGATGAGGCACATTTGATTTGGTTAAAAACTTTATCAGAACACCTCACATTGATTATAATTATCTCAGGAGCTTGCTGATCGAGTCGAAAACAGCAAATTTGATTTGGCGATTATTATTATATGATTTGACAATCTTTCTGTAAACGTTCCAGGAGGATCGGGGGCGCTGATTTTTATCGTCAAAATGACGGCGACTACTGCTGCAATTGGCTTAGTTTATCTTTGAAAATCGATCGTGACGTTTCAGTGCAGCTAGGAGGTTGAAAAATTTTGTTTCAAAAGCAAGTTCTGGAAGAGTCGAGGTCACTGGATTATTGTGCAGGATAATGATAAATGATGTCTGGCGAGATCGACCGGTAAGTGTCTCTGAGCTGTCGTCAAAACAGGATTTCTGTTTTAAGGTGTTATATCTCGGCTCAAATGCACGACAAATAACACCTACGAATCATTCATGGACCTCTCTAATGACGTTAAACCTGACGTTCCTATTTTTTCGGAAAATTGAATTTTCGACGACCTAACGACTTTGATTTCTACACTTTTTCATTTTGAGAAAATTTTCTCAGCATTCGAATTAAATGGACTGATTATCAATACATTTTTTTTTGTTCGGCAATTAACGTCAAGGAAACACTAAAACAACCCTTTATTGTGCAACTGTTATCTAAACAAACCAAATTGACACCTCACCAAATATACTTCAACTGATTTGTTGTGCAAATCCAATTTATGAAATCGGAACACCTATGGATTAACGTAAAAGGACTGGTGTGAAGGGAATGTCCCAAGCCTAGATAAACGTTCCCTCGGGTCCATGCAGGGCAACGGGTCTGGAGGGCTGACCGTTCAGAGATTAGTTGGAAACCATATTAGGTTGAACGAGAAAGAAGATTAAGTTTCGCTGGGACGGTTGATGCGAACGTACAGAGGTTTGGTGATCGTGCAACCAGGACCAGGCTTTGTCACGAAAAGACGTATGCGGAGCTATATTAAGATATTGTTACAATGATTTCCATATTTAACTGATAGAATCTTGATCAAAGAATCTATTAAATTTAGATTGAAATAATGGAAGAGTTCGCAATCCACAAAATCAATCTTCTAGTTACGTTTATCGACGTAGGGAAAAAAAATTATAAAGAATGTTTGATTAATATGTTTATTATTTAAAAAATGATTGAATATTAAAACCATTTACTGTTCGTTACTGAATAAAAGCAAAAAAAGTGCATAAGAGCGGAAATCGGTGGGGAGAATAAAAATGAAACGTGATTCTGGGTGTAAATGCAAAGATAATAAGGAAGAGTTTGTACCAGGATGTACGCCCCTTACTATGGGTGTGCTCGTCTAAAAGTTCTTCGATTTTGAGGGATCGATATTTTATCATTATGGAAATTTATTTAAAAAAGTATTTTATCATATTGAAATAAATAATCTGAGTTCATAGAAACTGAAAAATTATACTCTGCTTCATGTTTTACGTGGTATAAAACAACCTCAATCAATCATTCAAAAAGTTATACCTATAGTTTCTGAAAAGTTTTGATAGAAAACTTATTATTAATCAACTTAAGAGCGAGTCGAAGAAAAGTACAATAGGACAGAAAAAAATAAATGAAAGTGAACGAGGCGGGAAACGTAATTAATTTTGTATAAGCCTCGGCACTTATTATAATGGTTTCTTGTTCGATAAATATATAGCTATGCCATCACTTCATACTTCTGTGTTGCCTAATTAATGTTTATTTTTTTTTTGCACACAGAATATGGCTGTTCTGAAAAATTGAATAGTTCTATTCAATCGGTTTTTTTTCGGCTAACACCACAATGAAAAATATTATTGAAAGCAATAAATTGAAATAACGAGAAGGAAGGGAATTCGGAAAAAAAAAATTATTCAAATAACGAAGCTCAATAGCGACAAATTTGGAGAATCAAACTCGCCAAGAATGTCACAGCTTTTACACATTGGCTTTAAAAGTTATTATAATAATCCCAATAAGAATGTTGCATGAGTAAAGTGCTCAGTGGAGATTGGAAAAATGGTATTTTGAGCTTCGACAAAATCGAGATAAATGAATCTCGCACAATCCTAAAATTTTGATCTTACACGAAGCCAAAAAAAGCTCAAAGAGTATAAGAGGACAAATAGGTAATTTTGTTGGGGTTCATCTTCTAATAATGGTGTTAGTGATCCAGCGAAAGACTTTATATCTATAAAGATATCTTGAATGCCCTAAGAGTATCCACTTAGAGTGAGAAAATACAATGTCCGCTCGGTGTACATGAAACTCAATAGAGAGAAAGACGGAGAAAGAAAAAGCCTTAGAACTTTTCATTGTCTAGGATCTCCCCAGTAACAGGGAAAACGGAAACTGGATGAAAAGAGAAAGAAAGATGGATGAATGGGTATAGAGAAAGCGAGCGAGGTCAACTCTGCCTTTCTCGCCCTTCTCACCTCTTCGTTAAACTTAAAGCCGATGGGAAACGAGCTTTGTGCTTTTGCGATGTTCTTGAAGTCACGCGATGATAACGAAAGTAACATTATCGTTTTCATGGATTTGGATTAAGCCAGAATTCCTAAGATTCCGCCATAAAATTTTAAGCGCGATAAGAAGAAAATATTTAACGAATTGAGCAAGAAATCATATTTTCTCCAAGTTTTACCAAAACTGTCGAAATTATTATTAAGATTTTGACCCAGTCTGTGTTGACTGTTTTATTTCAGTTTTAATTTCATTCATTACTCATGCAAACTGTGGGTTTTTGAAATAACGATTTACTGATCTTTTTTTCGTATGCCCTGGAGACTTTTTCCCACTTGACATGGAAATCGAATGTTTCTGTATGGAAATATTTGATGCAAGACGTTTTCGGTTTATCGCAAAAAACAACGCGAAATTTTCACACGACCCTTCTTATGTCGATCAATGGTTTCATGTACAATCGTCACTCTTTCGACAATTTACACTCGAAATGTGAATTGTTTTTTCATACGCTTCGCATTATATCGCACGAAAATGAAAAGACCACATGAAACATCAATATTCATGGCACGTAACACCCTTTTTTTCGTCATTCAATTTTGGGGGTAAACAACATTTCTTTTTCACCCTCGAGCTCTGTGCATGGAAAACGACAGCAAAGCAATTGAAACCCACGACAATATCTTGCTCGTTCTGACCTTTCGACTCTTTCACGACACTCTGGCATCCAGACGTTCACTTTTTTTTCTTAGTGGCCATCGTCTTCTCATCTCCTTTTTCTTTTCTCCCTTCACGCGTCATGCTTTGACCTTGTTGTCAGTATACCCATACATTTTTATTTCTCATACCCGAATTATTTTCACGTTTAACAATACATCGAAAATCGTTCCAATATTTTTTTTATATTAATACATTAAAAGTGAACTTATTCGATGATTTCGAAATAGCGTATTTCACGAATTAAAAATTCCTATCGATTTTTTATACTGAAGACGATTTTCCTCAAAATTCTTCGCGAAACATCGAGCATCTTCGGAAAAAAAATTGGGAAACTAATCGAACGTCATCTCTCTCACAATCAAGAAACTCTTGAAGAGCCTTGATGTCTAGTTCCGTAATTCTTATTTTTCCTTGAAAATACTATTAATTGGAAAACGATGTGACTTCTATCTACGAAAACTCGTCATTGATGGAAGATTACAATCTTATTAGCAGGAAATACGATTTCTGTAGTTGCAATCTGACAATTCTTGTTCGAATCTTTTTCGACCTATGAGGATTCTCATCAATTCAGTGAGTACGCGCTATTCATCGGAAAAAGTTTCTGACCGCTGGTCATAGATCACCATTGATAACGCATTTTCCCGAGCTGTGGTTCTTCACCCCGTCACATTAGTGTGACATCAACACTCAAACGACCTACTAACCCCCCAAGCATACGCACCAAATGACACGATGTTAGAACCGTCGGATGAAAGCGCGTATACGATAAAAGCTACTCACTTTTCTCTTGCCCTCTCTAGAATAGTGTGTAATTTTGATTTCTTCGGAATTAGTCATTTCGGGAATCTGATCCGGATTCTGCTTTTCTAAAAAGGATCCTGATCTTTCTTAAAAGGTTACACCAGCATTTTCGATTTTAAGTTAACTCAAACTTATAAAAATACAAACTTGCAGTTGAATGTACTCGTTGGAATTATTTATATACAGCGAAAACCTTGATGAAATTATTTATATTCAGTGAAAATATTTATTTATTTATTTATATTCAGTGAAAACCTTAATGTAATTTTTTATATTCC
Organism: Campoletis sonorensis; assembly: GCA_013761285.1. Taxonomy (NCBI): domain Eukaryota; kingdom Metazoa; phylum Arthropoda; class Insecta; order Hymenoptera; family Ichneumonidae; genus Campoletis; species Campoletis sonorensis. The sequence goes on along the minus strand of JACEOJ010005749.1, from coordinate 292,996 downwards.
GTGAAAAATGTATCGTTATTATCTATTTTCAGCGAATCATGTAGCCAGAATAATATGTCAAGCAAAAATACAAAGCACGACGATGGAAAGTAAGCTTTGAAACTTTATTAACTTTAGTGCTTCACAGAAACGCTTTTTTCAATCCTTTTTTCTGCTTTTCGACGAAGCTCGTGTAAGATAATTGCTGATTTTGCAAAATAACAAAGCAAGAGCCCCGAGGCTCTTGTCGCTGTCAAAAATATTTGGAGCGGCCCTTCTATCTCATCCTCGATATTGAAGAATTTCCATTAAAATAATGAATCATAAAAACTCGTGGAATAGTTTTGTTGTCGCATCATTGTTGCGTAATATTATGAAATAAAAGAGATTTTACGAAAAAAAAAAAAACAGATTTAATGTCATAATGGATGATGAAAATCTACGGATTTCTTTTTCAACTGGCTTTCCTTTGATTTTTTGTCGTGCAATCATAATATTGGTTCACGGAATGAATTGAATTTCTTGTAACTTTCACAACTGATAATAAATAGGCTTTATTTTTTGTTGAATTTCCATAAATTTTCTATTTTGATTCATCGCCCAAACAAATCTTTTCCTCAATACACTTAATTTTTTTCGTCTATGACCACAATCTTCATTCTTCTTGCTACGGAGGATACACGAGAAAAAAAGGATTCCAATCACAGCGAGAATGGGGAGAAGTTTTATTTACTTTTGCTTCTGGTACATAAAAAAAAGAAGATCATTCCCTTTTTACCAGTATCTTTTTAATTTGATCGACGACGTATCATGTGCTTTTACTGTGGATATGGGATGGTCTAGACCAAATATTTAAGCTCTTTTTTCGTTATAATCAAACCTTTTTTTGGCAGGGCATAAAATAAACAGGCAGTTTTTCGCATCGCAGTGTTGTTTCTCATTTACTTATAAATATTCGAACACTGAATCAAACCGACGTGAATTTTTACACTGTAATAAGATAATTGAAGAAAGAAAAAAAATTACATCTGAAAATAAGATGAAAAACGACGCGAATTCACACGGAATGCCTTGTACATAAATCTTCGTAATTTGTCTTTGGAGTCTGTGAAAATGCGGAAGTAATCAATCGAGAGATGGCTGATGGACCTCGATTATCTGATTCATTTTGTTGTCGATTGGTGAGGCTTAAAAAAGTGTTCTGAAGTAGGAAGATCAGTGATTTGGAGGAGGGGTTTGTGTCCTTTTTCACACTAGACGAAATCAATTTAGTACGACGTGCTCGAACACAGCTTTTTTTCCTTTCAATGTGGCTTGCCTTCTCTGGGATAGAGGCAACAAAGAGGAGCCGAGATATCTGGGCGGTAAATAGTTTTTGGGTGGACCATTTGGATGGGTCGTTCCCACAACACTTCTCGATATCTCTCTTCCTTTCTCGACCCTCCTTAACATTTTTTGCTCTTTATTCCGAAGCCAGGTCTGTCTGGACCGGTGAATTTATCCTCTGGAGTCTAAACCGATTATATACTTGTACTGCTTTTTTTTTCACGGCTCGTAAAACGTTCGTCAAGATAGTAAAAATTGTGAAGATGCTTTTATACATACGTTCCGACAGTTTGAGAATTTTTTCTTGAATATTAAAAAATATGAGATCGTTCGGCCATCGCGTTGTAAATTATTCAAATTTCAATGAATGCCGTTGAATTATGAGTTTTGGTTCACGAGAAAATGATGTATGAGATTTTCATCCAACGCAGAGCAACAAAAAATAAGCTACTCGAAATTCGACCGAGAGATTGAGCACGAGAAAATCTGCGGAAAGTACAACAAAAAAACATCCAAGGATATGTAACATCTGAAGGCTACAAAAGAACGTAAGAAAATACGTACAAACCCGTATACTTGGCGCAAATCCCTCTTGTATTCACGAGGGAAAATGTGCTAGCTGAGTTCTAGATTTTGTTCACTCGCCACGAACATCGTGAAGGGGCTCCCGTTCGTCTGACTCCTGCTGACTTGAACTACTGGATAAGAGTGAATATAAGTCATTCCAAAAAAAATCGACCCACAACTCCACTTCTGCACTTCCTCAAACATCGATTATTTGCAAAATAATAAATTCGTTCTGTGACGAAACCATGAATACACCTCAGAATTTATGCTAACCTTGTTTTTTTTTCAACTTTATATTGATCCACTGAAAATGTGGCTACTGGGCTAAAATATTGAAAATAAATTGATGTAGAATCTAAAAGACGACAATATGTTGAAAAAATAAACATGGTTTTGACATTTAGATCGTTTCGTTGGCTTGAAAAGTTCCAGGCAAATGAGAAAAATAGAAAAATTATCGGTGGTCGATTTTTTGTGGAAATGCTTTTACGTACAAAGTTGATTCATTCTTGGGAAAAAGCAGAGTAGCGAATTACACGACGAAAAAGAAGTACAGTTATGTCTGGCTAACCGAGACATTCACTTTGTTCTTTGTGCACTTTATGTGGCTTTTTTATTTTTCTTCTTCCTTTTTCTTCCTCCTTCCTTTTCCTTCCTTGCTGCCACTTTATCTTTTGCTTACGTAAATCAGGTCGTTGACGCTATACAGATTAAATTTGCGTTGAGCAAACTTCCAGCACAGCTTCGTGAGAAAATTTGTTTCTCTTCATTCAATCACTTCACGTTTCTTTGTATTGAAATGTTGTATTTGAAGAATCTCGAAGCGATCTAATTAGATAAATAAACGGAAAACCGGAAGTTGTTGGAACTGCAACTATTTTGTCGTATGCGTTGAACAAAATTGAGCAAAATTGAGTGCAAAACATCATGTTTGGTCAAACATGATGTTGAGTTTAATATCCACAAATAATTTTGTTGCTGGTTAAACACCAAAATGTAGTGCTGAAATTATGAAAATTTGGCTACTATCCGTAAATAATTTGGTTGAACGTATACGACAGAATATTTGCAGCTCCAATAAAATCCCGTCTTTCGTGCACCAGGCTTATACAACCGTGAATGGGATTACCTAATAACCTGAAGATGGATGAACGTAGACTCATTAATAAGGAGTCTTACTAATTTATAGTCATTCCCATAATCCTTGGTATTATTATTTGCTACGTGTGTACGGAAAAACCGATAAATGTAGGTGTTTCAAGAGAAAAATTAATGAAGGATTATAAATAATAGTATATCTACAGTTATTAATTGAGAAATGATCATGAGAACGTTTTCCTAAACACACATCACCAAACGTGCGAATTCTCCATTAATAATTTCAGTATTCCTGTCAATAAAACTAATCATCATATAATTAAATAAGCGAAACAGAGTGAAATAACTTTCAACTTGTTAAATCCTTCGAACAATTACTCACGTATAGTGAATATTAAAACTTGAACTAATGAATTAATTAACAACTGTTCAATTAGTCCGTCTCAATTCACGAAATGGTCAAAACTTTAGAATAGTTTCAAAGTTATTTCATGAATCGCGAAGTTTTCCACGGTTCTCATGAAATCAAGATCAATCCTTGATATTCAATGCCTCAAGTGATAGAGTTAAATTGATAAGCTTTTAGAGACCCGACGTATTTTTTCACATCAACATTAAAAATAGAACGAAAAATATAGTTGACGATGCAAACGATATAACTTTCGCAGATTTCTGAGATTTACTGACAGATTTCAAAGCATCAAGACTGAAAAATCTAGATTCAAAAATAAAAATAAGTCAGAGCGAAATAAAAGATATCTATAGCACAGTGCTTTGGCTCTTGTTTCCATGAATATGTAAATGGAATGTGTAATATACCGTATCCCGCAGGGTAGACAGCAAGAAGTGACTATAATATATGATATAAGGACATCAGCGGCGTGTACGCAAGAGGGTCTTTGGATCGAAGCCCGCGGCGCCAACAGGGAATTAGGCATTACAGCATCTATATACTTATACCAGGCAATATCACACGTATTTATAGGCATACAAGAGAAACACATAGAAAATTTCAAGTTACAAATTTGTGGGGACCGAGTGTCGGAGACCTTTGTATTTTGGTTGTAGAAAACGTCTCCAAAGACCAATTACCATTCAACAAAAATTCGAGAGATCCTGCACAACAAAAAATTCAACCTTTTTCGTATTTGTTCATTATGATCGTGACGCAAAATGGTAATCTTGGTAAGAACTGAAAGTCGTATGAATTCATTTTTAAATTAATAGTACATTGTATCACAGGAAAGTAGTGGGTCGAAGGTTTGATTTTGCACAAAGACCTTTGATACGTTCTCTGGATGGAATCCATCCTGCAAATGGAAGTCCTGAGCCCTCAGTGACTTAACTAGACACGATCGTATCAGCAACGTTTCGTGTCGTTTCCCTTCACCCTCTGCGAACGCCATACAGTGGCTACCAAAACGTTGTTATCGCAGAGGAAGCAGAAGTCACGATAAAAAATAGCATCAGTTAGAACAGAGAATGTGAAAATCTGGGATACCATGGCAACGTATCAAGTGGACACCATTAACCTGCCTACTGTTTCAACCACTCTGTCCAACTTGCCGTTTAGCCAACCACCTCTCATACCAAGTGGTCAATGGTAGTAAACGCTTCGTCAGTCATTCTATCATTTGGGGAATGTTGGAATGTTGGAACAGCGACAGGATGCGGAGGATGATTGATAAAATGGGCAGCTGAACAGTGTTCACTTGCTGTCTTTCGTTTACATTATAATGAAATGATAATAAAAAAATACATAACTATTATAATGATAGGTTTTGATGAATATTTGTGTAATATGTCAGTCACACATCTAACGAATATGAATATTTGTCTGTAAAGACAACAATTAGTGTGATGAGAAACCTTTATGACGTAGTAAGAATGTTGTGATCTTCAATGGTTTGTAGAGGCCGAGAGACCATTCAGTCCATGTCAATCCGGACAAAGATGTCCATAGTAGCTGTATGATGTCTGGCAGCCCACAGTCTCAGTGGTGCTATGGGTACGAGTACGTGTCACTTTCGAGGACACGTATTGTGGAAGATTCTCTTTGTTATTATTATGTAGATTGTACGACAAAGCAACCGAGAGCCATTTTCGTCATATTGTATAAGTGCTTATGCGTCAACAGAGAGATCGTCTTCACGTTTTGGTCGACTCAGAGGATATTATGGGGCTGGTAAGGGCTGCAACGTTGATGGGCTTTGAACATGAGAAGACCTGGATATTTCTGCGTGTAACGAGAGGGGATCATGGACGTTTTAATGTGAAATTTAATGACCTCTAGATTATAATTATGTTTGGCGATCTCTACCTCTCTCTCTCGCTCTCTCTCTCTCTCTGAAGCCCCTCAACGCCTATCTATTTCGTACGATCGATATAATTTTTAACGATCGCCAAGAATGAGCTTTGCAAGGTTGGCATGGTTTCAATCATAATCATATAGTTCTTGAAGTTGACGTCCACATTCTGATGGCATAATAAAGCCGTCGATACTCATTATGACGTTGGAACCCACGGGGTACTCGTCAGGGAATGGCACCTTTCATTGTTACGGGACAATTTTGTCAAAAGCTTGGAAATAGCTTCACGAAAAATATCCTAACGTCGTTCTTGAACCCCTGACTTCCAACAAGACAAAGAAAAAGTAAGTCAAGTCATGCTTCAAAACTTGTGGCTCAAATGAAATTTTTAACATTTTTGAAACCCGCCTTTCTGGTCCTTCCACCGAAACTTGCATTTACTTCGGTTTTCGAGTGGAACTAAACTTTTTGTTTCACACATTTTCTGTGGAATGAGCCAATTCCAATCCTAACCATAGCTGTATCAAAACATTGACACATTGTTTTGCTTTCCACTACGAATCGTTGGATTACAGGACTTGAGAAAGTTTCCAATCAGCTAATATTAGAGTGCCATTGAAGCCCAGGAACGGGTTCCCTCCGTCCATGAGTAACAGTATATTTTGCTCATGAACGAATGGATTTCATTACGTTCCCCACAACCGAATTCGATTGCAATTCAGGAAACGCTCCAACTAACCTTGATACCCTAGAATGAAATTTGACCCAGCGACTACACATATCAAGATTATCGGATTTATTTAATATTTCCTTCTGCGAAAGAACCATTTTGCCAAGAATTCAGAGCCCATTACTTTACTATAGTATTGTAAGGAACTTATTTCAGTCATTTTCTTATTTTTTTACCATTTTCTAAATGCATTTGTCTTTACGGGCTCACATTCACGTTAAAAAAAAAACAATCTTTCATCGACAACAATATGTCTTGTCAGATAAACAAAAAGTAGTTTCTAAATACGTTTTTTTTTGGTATAAAAAAAAAATATACAAAATTATCTTTTCAACCACATAAATGACATTTCTTTAAAAAATATTGTTTGGACGAATATTATGGAAATAAATGTCGACCAAATAGTTTTCGATAATATGACAGAATGCCTCACATCCAAAGTCCTTCAGCAGAGTTGAGTGTAGCAATTCAATCCTCTCATAGAACTGTTCCCCCTGGTATTCTACTCACGAAATCCCGTATCCATGTCAGTGCTAAACACGTGACATAGAATTGTCTGTCACGGGGTAACACCAAATTTTGTCATGTCATGACACTTTCCTACGTTCCGGGAAATTCAGCCAATTATTGCGCTGAGCATGACGGTTGCAAAATATTTCGAAAGCCTCACGTTTATTTTAACGTGAATATTATTAGATTTCTCATTTCGTATTGGAGTTTAAGAGGATTAAAAATTAATCGTCGCCAAATTAATCATCCTGATATAATAAATCCGAAAATTTGTTTGTTTTCTCGTCGGTTTGTTCCGCCGCCGTTTTATAGCAGATCAATAAATCGTAAACAAGTTTCGAATTTCATGAACGAAGTTTACCACGTGTAACGCCGAATAGAACAAGGAATATTATTTACGACGCGAGCGATCTCACCATGAAAAGCGAAGATTTTTGATTTCGATACTAAAAACTTGTGAAAAAAGATAAAACCTATGAAAACATTAACGATTCACGATTCATTAAAGTTTTTGTTTAAATTGAATTCGGATTTGGTATAAATTCGATGTTATCCGATATAAAGTTTCATTGCAATATAATCCTCGCTTTCGTTGCATCAATCGATTCGCCCCTTTCAGTTCTGCCCCTTTCGCCAAAGTTGGACAGTTCATTATCTATTCCGTGCAATGTTCGATATTATCAGAATTCACGTCAATTAAACGCTAATCCTAACGAATTGTTCTGTTCCAACGCAATAAGTCGATTGAAACGAAGTTGAAATAAAAATCATCGAATTCATTGGTCAGGGTTAACATTTTTCAAATGAAAAATCACAAAATTGTACAGGATTCGAATTCACAAGTTGTCCATGATGAATTACACATTTAAGAACGATACAAAAAAACAAACAATCTCTACAGCGAAAAAAGAGCTCACTTCTGATGGAACTCCGAAATGGAGATTTAATTGCTGACGTCAAATGAATTTCCTCTGTGGAAGTAAATGTCCAATTGTTATCCAAAGCACCTCGATAAATGTTTTACTTTCGAAATGCCAAACGATATTCGAGGTGATCCTTCGATGTGATTTTGCGTTCTATCGTAACCAATCACGTTCGAACAGAACAATGGGGGGATAAAAGCCTACGCAACCCTCTAAACAGTCCAGGGACTGCAGTAATTTTAATTTGAATGAACGAGAAGGTCGAACACGATGACCAAAGTGATTGAAAATCCTTGATTTCTCACTCGAATCGAATAAATGTACGTATCCAAGCATGTCCATGTTGCTCGCATGTACACACGATACGTCCAATACGTACGACCAAGGTATTAACTTAACCGAAGGTAATCAACGATACGTGTCACATGGAGAGTCGAGCAATCAAAATTAGATACGATCTAATCATATGAGCACACTATTCCCTCAAATTTGATCGTGTGACCTTGGTGCGTCTGACGTATATAAGGGGTTAGGGTAAAGTCTACACGAAATGGTCAAACCATCATTCCTGCGGCAATAATTACAATGACATCGGCCGATCGTAATCGACCCAACCGGGGTTTATTCGCGAAAAGCTTATTCTCTTGAACGAATTTCATTTCGTAGAACAATCTTAAGTTTGAACACACGAATTTCATTAAATTATATATCAAGTAAACGTTTAATCAAATCAATTTATCAATAACCAATTAAAATCTCGTTTGAAGGCATAATTCGCAGACTATCGAGTATCACATTTTGATATTTTGTGTGTGATCTCGACTAACGCCGAAATTCAACAATATGGAGATCATGAAATTTCCAGAAGATCGGACAAATTTTCGTTTCCGTTCAGTCGATTTTCCTACAGAATCCCGAAATATGAGATGAGAACAGAAGCTCTGTGCAACGTTATAATACGTGGGAGTGAATATTCAATTTCACATATTTTCGAAGTTTCAATGATCAGCCTTCATATGCTCTGGCTACAAATTAAATCATATTATTAATGATAACAATAACAAAGTATAATTCAGTAAACAGCTAATTTTAAACAATGTTGAGTCGCTGGTTTTCGCTCAAAGTTCACAGCGAGGTTCACAGTAATTGATTTCATGCTCCATGTCCATCAAGTATTGGACTTCTGTTTTGTGCTAAATATTTTATTTCGAGATTTTTATTTGAAAATAAATAGCCATTGTGTAGTAATTTGTATTGCAAGTTATACAAATAATTAGTCTACCAGACAACTGTAACCGGTGATAACATCAAAATAATGTAAAAAAGAAACACACATAGTTTATGGACCCCTGTGGTTGTAACGGCAAGAACAAGTGAGTTTGATTACGATTCAATAAAGCATCTCTATCGATTCATGAATCATGTTACCATTGAATTCAACATCGAGGTCAATTAATGTCATGGCTGAAAGACTCGGTCGTATCATTCGTAAATTGTGGTCATGACCATAATTTGGTGGTCGAGCCCATTGATTGATCGTCGAATTTTGGTTCGGAGTGATCTTTTAATGAGAGAGGTTACAATCGTTGATATTTATCCGAAAGAAATACTTAATAACTAAAAAAAATAATAAGGCTCTGAAGTTCCACTTGGAACAGTTTTCAAAGATGTGTTGTTTTTAATTCTCCATTTTTGTTCATCTTTTTATCTGTTCTTTTGGAATAATGAATATCGTCTGTTCGTGTTTATTGTGCAATCAATGGCATCGGCCTGACAGAGTATTTAGTTGCCATTAATATGGAGATACTTCGAAATGGAGAAGTGATCGTGAGGCTGAAATACACGCTCAGTTGAGAGAGTATAGTTTGTCGTTATATTTGGTTTTAAATAATAAATTTTCATTGCGTTGATACAGAGCATATTTTGCAACTGCAACGCATTATATGATTACAAGGACGACGTTTTCGACTTTACATATCCACGCATGTCGTGCAACTGGAATACACGTAATCTGTCGTATTACCAGAGTACATATGAGCTTGAATATTCATACACGTGTAGTATAAATTATCCAGATATTTTTCCACTGGAGCTACGGGAACATCGTCATTGCATAAAGGCTGTCCTGGAAATTGCATCCTAATTATAAAGGGTCGATAGATCATAAGATTGTCAAGAGAAAATTCTTTTTTTTTCTCCAATGCAGATTTCTCTCCAATGATCAGATCCTGGTTTTACTCATTGTTAAGAAATTCACTGCGTGGATGAAAACAAGTGACAGTGATGAACAAACTCCCACCACTTTACGTTTTTATTTATAGGGCACTCCGCCTACGGTCAATTGTTAATGAACATATTTCTCATGAAAATGTCACCAGAAAAACAATAGCAAAATATTTGACCAATTTCGAGAATGCGAACTCGACTTTTAGGACACACTCAATATATTTATGTCCATTTACTTGGAGTATGGGTGAAGCTTTAGAATCGTGATACAGAGGTCGATAATTGAGCTAGCTTACAGCGTGCCCAGGCAACTTGTTACGCCCAACAGAGAGGTTGCAGGACCCAAACACCGGACACAATAATCCTCGATATTAAATGCCATATTTCAATGCATTCTCAGTAATAACAGCATTTATTCTTTTTAACGTACACACTAGACAATGTAAAAGATTTTCTGAAAAAGGTTAAGAACTCGATAAATCTTATGACCTTCTGAGACAGAATTTATGAGGCAATGAATTTACAGTTGTGATCATCGACCGGTGGGATTTAATTATTTATGCAACTCAAAATCTTTATTAAATCACCAGTGAAGTAGAAATAAATGTATTCAAGGCATCGCCTCATAAGTTAGTTTAAAATTACATTTACACATGTTCCATGACAATTTAAATTGCAAATACTATGATGAATTCTAATGTCATGAATTTTACTTCGACTTCCGAAAGTTTCTCTTCCAAGAACCCACCTGATACTCGTTGATTGGTGTAATTTTTTAACTATTCTTCATTAACATTAAAAAGCAGACATATTTATTTTATTAAAGAAATGAAATTTGAAAGGATTTCCTTGAAAATTGATAGACGCTTATTCATTTTTAACAAAAGATCAAAACTTGAATGATAGTTCGTGGTAATTGATGGAAAAAAATGTAACAATTATCCGGAAACGAATTCTTCGTGCGTCTTAATTCTGAGAAGAAAGAATTCTGGAAATGTAATTGCTATTTCCATATAAAATTTTTATCATAGTAGCGAGAATAAAAGTCCAACACTCAACAGTCTGTGAAGATCGATCACATCTCAAGAATTCATTTTGTTTTGGAATCCAAGATTGGATTTAGTTCAACAGTACCACGAAGAATTTTGCATTATTACATAGTTCTTGTAACACTTTTGCGGTGATTTGCACATGTAATTTTTTCAGAGCCCCAACTCGTGGATTTTCACTCCGAAACAATGTCTATTGGAGCGAAACTCAATAATCGAATAATCTGGATTTCCAAACATCACTACTAAATATTCCAAGCTCGTGTTCAGGAAAACTCTTTCGTTGAAAGTTTCGAATATCTTATTTATACTACGGTCAACTTTGACCTCAGTTGAAAAGAGTTATTTGACTTATAACATTTCTTTTTTACTTTAGTCGAAAAAGAATCAAAGAATCGTGACTTTTTCCGGCAGTTTTGCTTCGGTTTTGCTAGGAATTTTAAACAAAAGTTTTAACTCGTTGACATTAAGGGATCCCACGACCACGTTATAAAATCAATTCGTTCTTGTCAACATTTTCACTGCGATCCGGAAACTGCAATTTTGCATTTTAAAAATGTTAATAATCTCTAAATAAAAACTAATGGATGGAGCACAGCATTAACACCCAATTATTCAACCGTTAGCATCATTTTTAAAAGTTCTTTCCCGCCGCTTCATTTTTCACAAAGATCGTTTTCCGATAATAAAAAAAGGGTGCAAACTCTGCTCAGAAAGAAATGTACAAATTCTCGTGCACACGAAAATGCAATGTCGGTCCGGAGTACCCGAGCACTTGACAGATATTTTGCGAGAATATTTCTACTTCTTCCGCACGGAGAACCTTAAAAGCGAAAGAGAGTGCCGGTAGATGTAACAATTTTTCCAAACGTCAAAACGTTGGAGCACACGAACGAGAGAGCTACGTGTCATACATTGAGAATCTTCTCACGCGAGAACTTCGGAGTGTTTCGCATCTTATCTCGTGATCTCCTGTATAAACCTTTGACCAAATACCATCAGCATTTTGGGGCGGAAATTACCCTCGGATATGAATATGTATAGGACATTTCCAGGAGATATGGAACGCCAGGAAAGACGAGCCACAACTCAATTTTACAAATACACGCAAAAGCGGATAAATGATCTTTTACTCGTGTCTCTCGCATGAGATCGAAACAAGCCACAAAAGCAAATTAATCACGTATTTCTATGACAGGAAAAGTTGACACGGGAAAAAGTATTTTTTAAAAACCCTCAGCTCTCAGGCAAATGGTGCTCTGAATTATTTAATCGTCTAAAAAAGGAAGAAAGTTTTGTACAGAACTAAAAATCCGTCAGTTTTCATGATTTTTTGCAGAGAAAGTAAATCCGACAGAAAAAACTCCACGAATCGTAAGTTTAAGAAAAAAACTTTGACTTTAAGAAATAAGAAGAAATTTTCATAATGCAGCAATGAAGAACTACTTTTTCTCACTGATTCTATTAATCTCGTAGATTCATTCGTAGTGGGACGTTGCTATTCGCTTGTGGACAAAATTTGAATTTGAATTTACTATTCAGATATTTGATTAAAGTACTGCAGACATCACGTGCACCTGCGGGATGCCACGAGTCTAGATCAGATTTACTCTCCGTATACAGAAATTTCTGTCCAGCGTTCATTTTCGTATTTCATCGTTTTGTGTACGTTTATGTTTCTATCACGATGCAATTTAGTTGACGAACAAAAAATCGCTGTGTATAGCTGTCTCGGACATCCTGATTTTCCACAGATTTCCTTGGCTCTCGTGCAACTAGTGAAGTGGTTAAAAGAGTAGAATTAATGTCATGGGATCGGCTCGTAAGAGCCTATTGAAAAAATTAAAAAAAAACATACAGTTGATACAAAAAAAAACAAAAAATCAAAAGAACGAGGTCAATTATTCAAAGAATGGTTATAAGAAAGGTGTGACTCCACGAAGCCATGATGTTGCAAACGATCTAACAAAAAATGAGAAACCATCACGTTTTGATGGTGCCAGACATCCAGACGGATGATGAAACGATCTTTTTTTACTTGAAATATTAATATCGATTATTGCTTTTTATAAAATCAAACAAGAATGTATCGTTCGAGTAAAAAACAAAACTTTCTGATTCACGAAAGCAATAGACGCTGCGGTTAAAACACATGTTGGTTGAGGACAGTAAAAAAAAATATATAAATATAAACAAAAAGAGCAAGTGCAATATTTCCTCGCGACCAAATTGCGTTGCCATGTTCTAACGTCGGTTTGACAACTTTTTTTCCCCGACCTGGCGAGACAGTGTTTTATATGCTGGCTATGCGAAAGATCCTGGTAAAAGAATCGCTGAAACAAAAGTTATTTTGCAGGACCCAGCTTTGTTGTATAAAATATATATGTACATAGTCATGCTCCCAAATAAACGACATACGGGCTGGCAAACGTCGACCGAAAAGTCAAGTAACATATGTGAGAGCTCTTGAGAGGTTTCCCGTCGTCGCCGTGTGTCTTTTCCGACGCAAAGGAAAACCTCCCCACATATACTCAATCGAAAACTCTCTTGTTTTTTCCCCTTTTCTCTTGCCTCTCCATTTTTCTCCTTTTTTACTATAGATTCTTTACTGCTTCAAGCTGATGCAAATAATGCATACGAGCGAGAGGGGAGAGAGAGAGAGAGAGAGAGCACTTTTCGAAACAAAGCTTTTCCTAAAATGTGCACTTGAAGAATTCCTGAGACGTTAGCAAGTTGAAAATAAATGCATTTGTGCTACAGATACAAATTTATAAAGATCCATCATTTTTAAAACATTTTACATTTTAAAGAGAAACTTCTTTCCGCTTTATTATTATCATTTATGTATTGATTTACAATGGCGAACGATAAATCTACTGAAAAATATGTTCGAGGTAACATTTTGTAGCGATCGAGCTAAGGGCAATCAGCTGGGTATGAAAAGTGAGTCTCTCCGGTACACGCAAAAGTTCCGCATAACGCCATTTATCATTTGGCCAGAATATCATGAGTTTTATGATCCTACGTTTACAGAAAAAATGACAAAATTTCAATTTATCACAATACTTTTTATTCCCAGTATTCTTCTTTCACCATTTTCTTTCTTTATTTCCCACCAGCACCCTTGTCATCGTTCAACTAATATGCGGAGCACGTTATACATATTAATTCCATCCTAAATTCTGTCTTTTGTATTACCATCGGTTTTAGTCGCGATATCCTTCAGAATAAACGAAATAATTTGCTTTCGCTACTGTCACAAATGACATGACTTGATATACAACAATATTTTTAATCCACCGGAATAATTTGAAGTTCAATTTATTTTAGATATTGCTGACATCGTCTGAAAAGAAAAATTGCTCTTAAGTTTGCATCGTATCTTAATTACATCGGATTGTCTCAGATTTGGCTGCGATCGAAGTCCTCATTTTTTTCAATCCAATCGATATTTTCAATGTTTGGATAAAATTCTTGTTCATGATATTGAAATCGTCGCGTCTTTAATATACGGCTCCGTAAATTTCTATTTTTATTAAACTCATTTTCTTCCCAATCGATATTCGATTTTCGATGGAAGAAGAAAAAAAATTGTGTACAAAATTGAGTTTAATAAAAATTCCGATCCGAACGCTCGATCATTCTGTAGATTATGAAAGAATCAGCGAACATAAGTTGTGAAAAAAATACAGACACAAAAAATTATGATATCTTCGATAAAACGTGATGGCCAAAAACATCGCAATGTTCCAACGGCTTTGCGAATTTCGACTGTATCTCTGTGAAGAAAAAAAAAACGACTTTCACGTGCAATCGATAAGGAATCCTAACGCTGCTCCTGGGGATCTATAAATCGCAATTTATGGCCCACTGAATTGAAAGGGTCGAATCTTTGGATATGGTAAAACGATCGATTTATGAATGCTTGATGGATTTTTAAAATGCTCCTTTACCTGAGAAAATAAACCCAAAACTTTATTACAAAAGAAAAAGACAAATAAACAAAACATTCAATCCATAAAAAGAACATAATCAAGAAAATTTCGATTGCAGCTTATTTGTTTTTCGATCGTCAATACACGTTTCTATTTTCATACGAACTTTGAACTTTCATTTCCCCAGACACTGAACTTCCGGAAGCACACGATATCCCAATATTTTAGTGGCTCACGTGCGACGTCAAAGGTAAGTTCCAGGGAGAACAGCTAAATCTAGTTAAGAAAATGACATAGAACGAGATAAGGTGAAGATTAAGAGTACAAGAATCGAGCGTTTGACCCGAGAAAACGAAAGAGGGCGCTTAAGTACACACGTCAAATAAGTGGTCTCGAAGACGAGACACGTGTATATTAGAATTTTTATATTCACCATTTTACGAAAAAATAAAGAAAAAAATTAATTTAAAGAACTCAACATCTTATTATTATAAAAAGTGGGATAAAATTAAGATTCGTCACTGTCTCGCTACTAAATAAATTTCTGCACTGAAAATAATTTTAAAATGGATTTAAAAAAATAAGAAGCAAATTAAAATAACAATCTCATCATCATTCGTAAAATGCTTTAAAACATGATTTTATTTTCTAAAAAACTTTCACTTTTTTGAGGTTATCGGATAATTGTTAATATTTTACAATCATTTATAAAAGTTTGAGAATGTAAAGAATGTATTTGACAGTTTGAATAGAAAACAAAAAAAATGATGATTTGAAACCAACCGAAAATGACGATTCGTATTAAGAAAGAAATCACAATTGATAGAATTGACATTAATCGTATGTATCGAGAAACAAATATTTAAAGTACAGATTTTTCGGGAGATGAGTGTTCGAGCGTGACTCGGACGAGACATTAAAGAGTACGCAGACGAAGACGAAAAGGGAGAGGAGACTCGCATGTTTCGAAACGCAGAAAGCAACGCGCAGGCGGCGATCACTGCCAGGGTCATTCTCAACACCCTCACTATCGTCCCGTCGACTCAGCCGAGACCAGGAACACTATATTCCTATCGTGAGTGCGCTCAGTGCTCCTCGCGCGCGAGAGGCGCGCTTTCGATTTATCTGAAAATAATCCCTCATATAAAAAAAAAAAAAAAAAATTGAATGCGTTAGCATTGACGCAGGTGTAAAAAACATTAAATAAATATTTTCAAAAAACCCATCGAACTTGTGATTATCGTAAATTGTTTTTGTTTTACGATCATGACGATCTTATGGATTTAAATAAAAATAATGGTGGTGATTATCGATCGTTCGAACTGGTGATTATAAATATATTTCAAAAACGACGAAAATTTGTGTATTCAACATAACTTTATAATAATAAAACATGTGTGTGTTTAGTGTTTGTTGCATATTTCGAAATACAACAAAAATCATTTGATACATACAATTTGAAACAAAATTGGATTTTACATTCGAGTTTTTAATTGCACAATGGTTGCTTATTTGTGGAGTATACTTATATCTTCATTTTTTACGTACGAAGAGGAAATTAAGTTGCCAGTCTTCGCAGACCAACGAGACCTGTGCGTTTCATAGATATTTCATTGAAAATGTGTGTTTTAATGCAATTGTAAGTGCTACGAGACTTTTCCGGTATGTTTTTCATCCGAATAAACAGTTTGGAGGTGGAGCAAAGTATCTTCATAAATAGGTGATTCTTTTCTTCTCTTTCTCAAGTTTGTTAAACTTTGGCGGGGGTTCCGCTCGATGATTTAATCTTACCTCACCCGCGCCTAAGTTTGATCGAGTTTTCGGTACTTGCGACGGTCAAATACGACCCCCCTCGCTCCCTCTCCCCCCCCCCCCCGTATCACCTTAACCACAGTTTAGAGCAGAGAAAAAATTGGTAGAGAAGGGGAAATTACATAAAGTTTGTTAACAAAAATAAACGGCCTGCGGCGCATTCAGCATCCCGATACTCTCGCTTTTCGCATTTACAATATCGTCGAATTTCAACTCCCACTCTTTTCAGAACAACGAAAAGTTCGAGCTAACATTTTTCATCCTTTAATATCACTCTCGACACCAGCAACGATTTATTATGTTTTTCACCATTCGTTATAATATAACAAGCAAAAAATCCTTTCACAGGATTTACGAGGAATATCCATTTGATTTTTTAATTTAATGATTTATAATTATCCAACTTTTTTATTATTACGATTTATGGATCGGAATTTGAAGATCTAACGATCATAAGTCGTTTATCGCGTTCAAATTAACGAATGAAGCCGAGTGCAAAAATTCAAATTGCATTTTTTCCTCAACATTGATATGTGTTTTAATAAGTCTCTCGTATTTTCAACAAACTACGGAATTTCTCGGTATCACCTTTTATCCAAAATGTTACAAACGCACCCGCATTGTTGGGATTAAATGGAAACGCAGGTACGGGAGAGTTAATTCTGTGCATGTTAAAATTATCATATTACGACGAATGTTGAAACCTGGGAGAACTGCAGGAACGATGTTTCAACGACATCGAAAGAAAAAATCAATAACAATCATGAAAAATAGAAAAGTGCACACAAAAAACTTCAGTCATACCTACTCGTCCCAATATTTACATTGAAATGTCGAGCCCGCAAACTTCTGACAGTCGATGGATAAATCAATTTTTTTCCCATGTTGCTCGAGCATCTTTTAAATTGTTTTTTTTTTCTTAAGAATGTATAATAGCAATTTTCTTTTAATGTTCTATTTACTTTCTTCCCTATTTCGATTCATTTTTTTCAAGAGACTATGTAAATTGAACGAATGCTTCTTCCCCTCGACCTAATTTAACGAGGCACTCAAGGAATCTCTGACACGTGCCTACGTCGCGTAGACGGAGAGAAAGAGATTTCATTCTGAAATGAGAAAACAGCTATCCCTTGCATTAATTGTTTTCTTATTATAAATTGATAATCGATCGTTTTATGGTGAATTCATATAACAGCATGTCTTATGAGCTCAAAATTACATTACGAAAATAATGCAAATTTCTTCATCAAAAATTTCAAGTTAATTTATTTAATTATTGTATCAAAATTCATATACAACTGTTGTGCGAAGCCTTGAAAAGAATTGATAAACGATTTCTATATTCAATTTTTTTAACAAACGGATTAATCTATAATTTTTTTTGATTCCTTAATGTCTTCATCAATTTAGGGCTAGAAAATCGTACAATTAATGTTGACTCTGAAATAAGATTCATTCGAAATTAGACTGTGTTGTGTTTGTAACGAAATTGGATTCTGTAGCAAAGACTTTAATTAATAACATAAAATATTTAATTTATGAATAAATAGAGTGTGTGAGTTTTATGAATAAACACGATATTTATATTAAATAATAAGAGGAGAATTCCAATGCTGGCAGAGAACTAGTGCCCTTTAAAGGCGTCCTCGTCCTGTGGTCTAATTAAGCCAATTTGAATTCATCTCTGTCGCTTGCCTGCGTAGCTGGGAGACCAGCACTCTCTGAGATTTTTTCCAAGTCGCGTACCACTCCCCAGCTTAAATCTCCATCTTCAACATAACAAATCACCGTCTTGGAATACTGATAATAAAATTCATGTCACCGCGTACTTCAGCGCCCGAAGATTTCGCAAATGGAATAAAATCATTTCTCGGAGATTATATTCAGCACCATATAAAACGGACTCTGATGGATTTTACGGACGAGTGAATGTGTACGAACAGTGGTCTCTAAATGGAGAACGATTCGTGACTGATGTTCGTTCTCCAAGATAAATATAATTAAAGTAATCGCGTAAAATGGTACGAACTAGTGATCAATGCTTCAATTTCTAAACAATAAAGACTGTAACATCCTGTCAAATATTTGGTCATCTTTTTCACCATTCTGTTTATAAAGTTTATGCAAAGTGCATTTTATGAATCGTTCGTTGACATACTTAAATTTGGCCACTGCATTGACACACAATCGATTTGACTCGGAGCGCACTTTATCCACCTGTCAACAGCAACCCTTCGGTCGGATTTTATTGGAAAAATTCAGTTGTACGCTTTCAACATTCCTTAATACATCTGCATAAAAAAAATCGGAACATAGGCCATTGAATCGATCAAAAAAATTATTTGAAAATAAGCTTTCTCCAAAAGTAAGGATTTTACTTAAAATAATCGTAATTTTTTCATATTTTTGAGATTGAGTACCGGGAATATTCAAGAAGTTATTCTGGGTCAATATGACCCAGACTGTCAACAAAAGATTGAGGGAAGACAATTAAGGGGTTGTTTCATCTAAACAGTCAAAATTGAGTATAAGCTGATAAACAAATTTTAAACACAGAGCCATTCCATCCAATGCAAATGAAAAGTTGATTGATCATCGTGAAAAAAGGCTAATCGTGATTTACATAGACACTGTGCCCGTGAATAAGTAACTCGATCCTGGTAGAGGTCAATTCTCTTTTATCGTTCCCAAGACTCAAAAGTGATGGCGAAAAACATGCAGGAAAGGGAAAGCAAGAAATAGGAGACAAGGAGTGACTACTGATTCGATTTCATCGCTGTGACGCACACCGAAGAATCGATGTCGAGTCCAACACCGCGTATTCCAATCGCTTTATCACTGTCTTCGAATCTTAGCTGCTTTATCCCTTCGACTATTGTCTTCTTCTTCTCTCTCACTCTGTCTATTTCTTTTTCCGAGGGTTGTGAAAACCAGCAAAAAGAACATAGATAGCAAAGGTAAAAGACCTACGAATCATGGTGACAAAAAAGTTTTATGTTGGCCCATTATCGTATGTCTAGAAAAATCGAGCCCAGTTCGACAATCCGAAGCCTTTCCCTTCGATTTCCATGTATCGATAAAGACTTGAAAAAAAATTGCAAATTTTGTACTTTTTTTCACAAATGTAGTTGCAAAACTCTTTTTATGTAGTAGATTTCTTTTCTACTGTGAATAAAAAGAAAAATCATATTAATTCCACAAAAAATGACAACAAAATGGTTTTTTTATTTATTGGAAAATATCTTTAATTTATTCAATAGAATTTTAATGTTTTGATCCACATTAATTTTCGATAGTTTCTTTCGAATTTTATATCTCGTTACTTTTTTCCACGATTTAGCTTCAAAATATCTTTATTTCATGAGCAAAAGTGCTCTCGAACTACGAGCCGTTTTTTTTTGTTGGTACACAGTCCGTCGGTTCAAGAGTACAGCGGATGGGAATCGAGAGCAAATGTACAAAGAAGAGAACCGGTGAGAATGCCGACAAGAGACGTCAGTAGTAGTGGACATGGTGAATTCACCGGTCAGACTGTTTAACTATTCTCTCGACGCCCTCGAGGCTCTCTTTTCCACCAGTGAATTATGGAACGAGGTAGTGTGATATTTGTCCCCGAGAACGGGCTAAATTCTGAACGATATCCCTCCGAAAGCTTCCCTCACCCTTGTCACTTCATTTAACCCGCGTTCAGGATCAGTTAATTTATTTATTTACGTATTCATACGAGAGCTAGTAAAGTTACGTTCGAACGAACGACATTTGGCGCCAACAAACTCATCATGATTTCATTTTCAGAGGATTTCGCGTGAATAAATCCTTTTACTTTATTCTCTTTTTATGTGGATTTACCACTGTGAACATTTTTATCTGCGGATAAAAAATAAAACCACTTTTCCGACATGTTTTTCATATTGTGATCTAAATAATTTACAAAAAGTACCATAATTAGAAAACTTTTATAACCGTGTGCAGATTTAGTTTACTTTATGTTGTAACAAATTATTATCTCCATATCATAAATAATTATATAACAATGTGGCCAATATACTTCAATTATTTTCCATCAGTTTATTTTGTGATTATTGTTGTTACTATTATTATTATTATTGTTGTTGTTGTTGTTGTTATTATGGCAATAATTTGAAAATTTGTAAGAAGTTTTGAGAAGAAAGTAGCCAAGTTTAATAATGGAAGGCGAACACGTAAGCCAATAGAATTTTCGACGTCCTCGTCTTTGTCGAGAATTCGTTTATTCTGAAGAAACGATAACGCTATTTTTATTCTAAAGAAATTCATGCCAATGCGTGGGTACGAGTTTCTATATACGCCTGAGCTTTGTGAATTCTTATTTCGACGAATGGTCGATTTACAAAAATCAGAGAATTGCCAACGACCTCGTATTACAGTTCAACGAGCTCCCGACGTTTCAAGATTAATGAGTTTAATGAAACGAACCCTAATAAATGTTTGCGTATAAGCACGAACCACTAAATGAAAGAGGAGAACATTGCATATTTGTTTGCAGAAAGAAATGTTTGTTTACACGGCAATATTGAAAAAAAAAGGATTTAGTTGAATGCGTGAAAGCTGTGGATATGACGTCAAAAATTGAACCAATTGAACTCGCGGATTTGAGTTAATTGAGTCTATATTATTATCTACAATTATGTTTTCGCAGATTATTTTCGGAATTTAATTGATTCGAAACTTTTCGAGCTTTGTTCTGGAAATTTTATAAACATAATTATTAATTCTTCAAAAACAGTTGCGAGTTTTTTTAGCAGCGGAGAATGTTTTTTTATTGGCGACCACGGTAATTTGATAATCAGGTAGCCAATCGAGTTAAAATTTGATATAAATCTTCATAAGATCGTTTTTCAATTATGGTAAATTGAAAAACTGATGTTTAAAAAGTCCAAATTAGGTTCCCACGATCGAATCATTTAGTTAAATGCGTTCAACTGAATGTAATTGAAATTACACAAAATGTTTCATTGATTTCATGAATAAATAATTAGGTGGATCAATAATGGAGGTTATCTAGTCTAAAACCTTTGAAGACGATATGGCTCGGAGGATATAATTATGAAATACTTGAATTCAATAATATTTACAACACAATTACATGAAAAATTGAAAATCATAAAATAAATTATTGTGTTCTATGAAGTGTATTAAACACGAGAGGGTTAAGGTCGAAGGTCCAGCAGGCGAGGAATGATGAATGCATATCGGGCATAAGATTCGGTCAAAGAACAGGCAGGAAACAATCATTATTTCATTTTAAACAATTCGTCAATTATCCAATAAAATATGGATACAGAACTCAAATGGGTGGAATAAATTTCAACTGATGGTGAGTCCACGCTGTATATACAGATCTTGATAAAATGAAGCACTTAATATTATTCGTTGACTTATGACTTCTTATGAAATCATACTAATCGTCATCGATTTTAAAATGTCTATCGTACCATCGAATAAATGTTGGATGTCATTTATTTACGTCTCCACTCAATCTTCTTGTGTGTTTACGTCAATTAATCCATAATTACTTGAAACTTGCAAGCAATTACCTGAGTCTCATTTATTTTATGACCTGTACATAATCAATCCGTACAAGCGTAATTGTACTCGTACTAATGTATCGTATCATATGTCTGTGTGTCTACTCGAAGTCTGGCTTCCATGGAAAGGTGGGAAGTGAGGGTAGACTATTATAATGTAAATGAGGTTGACTTGCAGCATCGAAGAGAACACAACCATCAGCCCAACCTCTTCCACGAACCGTTAGTTTTTATTCGTCTTGTCAAAAAATGTATCCTTTAAACCAGTGCCATTACATTTTTTTTCTTTTTCTTATTTCGGGGTAAATAATTCGATGAATAAATTATACCCTCTTAAAGCTCACATCGAGGGTAACGGGAACATATTTTTTCAAGATAACCCACCCAGATAACCTAATTTAGAACATTTCAATTCGAGGAAAAAATATTTAGATCACATCACAACTTTTTTGACTCGAATTTATTTTCTCTATTATTCCTCTTTGCATCACAATAATGGCATGAATGTTCAGGGTTTTATAATGAAACCTATACAATTCTGTACAACAATGGAATATTTTACATGATGCTTCATTAGCGTTTATCCGAAGAGAAATGTGCATTTTACGAGTCGTTTCGTTACGGCAAAAACTCCATTGACATAGAACTATTTTTATAGTCTTTATAACCATCTTTATTATTTCTGCTTTCAATTTCCGCTCGACGTATTTTTTCAGCCGTACTCGTTTTTCCATTCTCTGCATGATTATTCTACCAATTCAGGAGGCATTCAAACTTTTATAGTTTCGTGTATACCGCAAATCCATCACGATAAGGCTAAAGTTTCGAGAATCTTTCATACAGTTTCATTCATGTTGCAATTCATGCGAAGAACAAATTCGACGAACACTACAATTGCATTGTGATAGAAACCATGTGCTACAATGTTATTAAGAGGATTTTCTCCATAAACAAGTTGCAATTTGGAACAAAACTCGACTGCTCTTGATAGAAATCCTAAACCGACTGTAATGCGATATCATATGATAGCAAACTCGTCAAAAAGTTTCATAGAGCTGGATGAAGCGAGGCATTATTCGTAATTCAGTTTTTTCCATGCTGCTCTTAGTCTTCCAGTTCAACATTTTCTTTTTTTTAAATCTTTTTGTATACCGGGATTTCATTCTTGTTTCTTTTTTTTTGATGTGTAAACTTCGTTGTGTTGTGTACTGTAGAACAATTGTTATTCCGAAGAATTTTTCTTGTTAACCATATGCAAATCGTTATATTCTTATTCATTTTACCGTAGAATATTTATTCGGTAGCTGAATAAGAAAAATTGCAGGTAAAAATGATCGCAGTCCTAACAATTAGGACATGTTACGAGACAATAGATATTTTTTTATAATAATTGGTTCTCCGTTCGGTAACAGTCTGCGAAAAAGTTATGCACTTTTAACAGCATTTTTGCGGCTGTTTTTTGTTTTCGTTTTTATTACGATTGGTCCTTTTAACCGAATAGAAAAAGACGTATTTCTTCAAATCATGTGCACATAAAAAAATACCAGTTTCACTAAACCCTCGTTAACATTAAGCGAATTTTTATACACATGGTATTTTCTTTGTGAAACCATTTTCTGTGATCCCCCGAAGAACTTTTTTTCCCCTACAAAGTCGAGACATAGAGAAAATTCCTTCTCTTTACTCTTCTTCTCCTTCTCTCTCCCCCTTCCTCCCGTCTTCTCTATCAGAAAAAAGAGAAGAGAAAAGTGGATCGCGGAGTGAACCCGTCATGAGAAATCCTGGAGCTTCCGGAAAATTTATACGGTTGCTTTATATCTGGAATAACTGAAGTACGTACGTGGCAAAGAAGTGGTGAAAACGAATTGTGTGTCGTTCTCCTACATAAGGGAGGTTTCGAAGGATTTCAAGCTTTCAGAAATGTATTTCATCACTCGCGAGACGACGGTTGGGTATCTTGCAATGTTCCAAATAAATTTGATTGTGGGATTTATCAATCGTCATTCGATTTTTTTTTAAATCATTATTCAATTGCTGAGACACGCATTCCAGCATAACGAGTATACATTTTTCGGAGGAACAAACTCAATTAACGTGTTAGACAGCGCAAAAAAAAGTTTGTGTACTTTTGAAATTCTTTTCTTTCGAAAAATTATTAAACGAATTAGAATTCTGTTGAATTTTACTTTAAAAAATGTCTCAAAACGCATTTAAATAGCAATTGCTGATTAATTTGATTGATCGGTTCAATGAAAAACTGCAATTTGTGTATTCAAAGAAGCGGCAGCGTCTTAAAAATAAATTTAAAAAGTGGAAATGTAATATTAAAAGGCCAGTCGAATTTCTATGGACTCAGGACATTGGGTCCTTTTTATAAGTTAACGAAAAAAATATAATTCGTTTGTTTTTTATTAGATTGCACCGGATCTTCGTTCAATAACTTTTAACAGTCCCAATCGTGTCAAATAAAAAGTTCAATAGTAAGAAAATGTTTTGGATGATTTGCGAAGTAGGGTAAAACCGGTCGTTCCGTCTCTCACCCTTTCAGCCTATGTTCAACCATTTATTTTATTCTTCAACTCATCCCATGGATTTTTCTTCCAAAGCCGCGAGCGGACGTCAAAGTCGTATACTGAGTTTCAATTCAAAGCGTTCTATATTCTGGCCCAAGATTCTTGTCGTCGAGTACGAATGCAATTACTTTTACGAATAAGTTGCGTCGACATTGCTGTCGAGAAGTTTGTAACCACCAACTGGAGGCGGATAAGAGTCTCATGGTGATGGTGAACACATCGCGGTGGGAAGAGAGAGAGAGAGAGAGAGAGAGAGAGAGAGAGACCGAGATAAAAGCAGGAGAGTATCTGAGGGGGCTCTTAATTTTAATAAATTTGTGGAATCTTCAACGTGAAAGTTGGGAGCTTCATAAGAAAGAGTAAGAAAGAGATGGAGAGAGAGAGAGGGAGAGAGAAAGCAAGAGTGAGAGAAGTGCCAGAGAAAGTACTTGAGAGAAGCGTTGGCGGTGAATTTGCTAATCATAATTTTATCCTTATCTTAAGAAAAGCTCTCTCGTGTTACTGCAATACGAGCCTCACTGTAATATTATTTCTCAATCTTAATTCTCTCATTCTTTCCTTCTTTCGAATCGAGAAGAGCACCGAAGAGAACCATTTTTTTTCGCCATATATACGTGACATACAATAAGCAATCATCAGGAGACTGAAAAATTTAACGTCAATTTATTCTCACAAAAAACCTCCCTGGACTAATTGCAGACAGACATTACCAGGTGTACGGACATTTCTGAAGGATTAGCAAACTGATATCATTTTTATTATCATAGCTGCGATAAAACAGGACGAATAAATTATAGAGCACACGTTCGAACAACAATCGAGAGACGTCAAACCCTCACAGTCTCACTGATGAGTTGGAATCTTTAGCTTTGAACACTCTAAAACAGAAAAAAAAATTCTTGATCTTTCGTCCCACCGAATAACGGATGTAAAAACATCATCAAATTTTGTTCATTCCTAAAAGTAATGCGCAAAGTTGGATTTTCTTTCTGCCAAATACTAATTCCACAGTGTTGAAGGGTATACATTCCGTTTGAATTTGGTTCTTAGTGAACCCTGCTAAGTATCAAACGATAACTTTGACGAAATGAAACATAAAAAACTTTTGGGCTTTCAAATTAAAGTTTTTAAGCTACGAAATTCTCTTGTGAAAGATTTTTTCATACAATTTTTAGCCCTCTTTTTGCTGCAATCCAACGTTACGGAATCGCCAACAAATTGGATGTTGAAAAGATATGCTGCTTTTCATTTCAAACGGAATATTTTTGTAACGAAGTTTCTTTTCGGAAAAAAAATATTTTCCTTGCAAACAGACTTCAATAAAATAATGACAGCAAAACGTATGACTGTAAATACTCAGTCGGCAAAAGACTTCAGTCATTGCCAAAATACAGCAGTCTCTGACGAGGTCAATATTTAGTTGGGTGACCGCCCTGAATATGAATCACTGAGTGGGAGATCGTTTTTTTGAATTCCTATGACGTTGACCTGCAGAAACTCAGTAAAAATCTTTGTGCAAAAATTTGATACAATAAATCGTGCGTTTAGAGAGAGTGGCTCTAGCCAACGCTCAGAGGTTTTTCACGGAAACAGGAACAGGGAACAGCCCAGTGAAAAAAATGGCATTAAGTGATGGAGTGAATTCGTAAAAAGTCGATACACAGACACAAGAAAAAAAACAATGAATGCAATTTCGTGCTAATTACAAACCTAGGAACGTAGAATAGTGAAAAGATTGATCGAAGATGGTGAATTAAGCATGAAATCGCTCGTACACATTTGTAAAGTTCGAATGTGCATTGAATCCGGATGAATATTATTTTTCATGCACGTGAGCTCGAACGGTAGTAGTAACGGTACGTTAATGGTCGGACCGAGCTCGCACGTTTTGTGTTATCGGGAACATTTCTTTCGTACGATCTCTCTTTATCCGTTCTCATTTGTTCTCTTTTTCCGTTCGTGTTTTCAACCACAAGGGCACGAGGGAAAGGCTACGAGCGAGCAAAGGAGCAAAAAAAATAGAAAGCGAGAGAAAGAGAGTGAAGCATGCATGAAAAATTCGACAAGGCTCCAAACTGTATGGATCGAGGCAATTTGAACTGACGTTTTTTTCTTTTTACATCATAAAGTGAAACCGGTTTGCATACGCCAACTCTTTGCAGCGTCCTCTTTTTTTCGTTTATCACATTGTTCCTGCGAGCGTGACCAAAAAAGTACAGCTTTTGCCACTCCCCGGTTTAATTTCTGTGCTGCTGGTATTTTTCGTTCGTTTTTTTCTCGAGCTGTGTACACAGAGCAGCAAACGCGGAAGAGAATAATCGAAAATTTTATCTGCACTGTTTTTGGGTTAAATAAATCAAATGATTTTTTTTAACCCCCTCATTGACGCAATCAAATTGAGTTTTCCTCAAAAAACTCCAGGAATAAACTTTAAATTATTATCAATATTTGCACATCATAAATTTCGGAAAATATTAAATTAAATTGTTAAGAAAAGTGATTGAAATTTTTTGTTTTTTATGAAACGTGGAAACTGGAAAAAGGCACTCCTGGAGAAGGCTGTTTTTATAATGATCAACATCGAAAAATTATTCCGGGTCAAAATGACCCAGCGTGTCACCGGAAGGTTGATATGATTTTTTGAACTTTTTTTCTACATTTGTTTCGAGCATAAATTTGAAGAAAAATGGATAGACTCAGAATTCCTGGTAAAAAATGTTTGTTCACAATGAAAACACCATGTGTCAGGAATGATAAAAATTCCGAAGTTATCCTAAACTTTTTGTATTATACAATTGACTCTACTTTCTGTTTTTTTTTTTTTATTTTTGTTTTGTGTACTTCAAAAATCACCAGAGAGTTTTACATAACAATATTGATTTAGTTTAGTAAAACTTGAATAGTGAAAGGGCAAATCTTTCCTTAGCTCCCATTCAACATTTTTTTGCTCATATTCTTCTTACTTTTCTCACTTGCCAATTTCCTCCTACCCCTCAGACGTGTGACATAAAAATGGATCACGTAAGCTCGTGGGAGTAAGAACTGCTGCCCGAGACGTAAAAATTCGTCCCTCGATTCTTCATCCCTTATTTTTTAGTATCCATTGCTTCACTGGGTAACTCAAAGCCAGAAAGAATATCTATGTATATTTCATTTAATACAAAAATTCAGAAAGCGTGACTGAAATTGAATGCGAAAAATTAATAGGAAGTGTGAAAATGAATGAAAAATTCAGCGTGTTATAAATATCGAGTGAAGCAAATGATGGAGGGCAAATTAAAAATAAATCTGTGAAACACACAAAAAAAGCTGGAGTCTGTATATGGAAATGAAGGGATTGAAATTTTTTGTCCTCCGGTCCATAGTCATTTGCAGATGTCGCACTCACACGCTCACGCGTGCGGGACCAAATATATTTCTGTTTTTATATACCCAACGTTCGCAATACTGCGTGGAAGCCTTGAACCAACGAAACCTGTAGATTTTCCTCAGCCGAAGATTTCAGAAGAATAAATAACCAAAGAAAAATGAACACGTCGGTTTCGGCGACGACACTTTTTGTTGGAACCAAATGAAATGGTATGGACGAAAAAAAAAAAAAAGAAACTTGATACAAACGGTAAACGAAAAAAGGATACAAACGCTTTCGATCGAGATTGCCAACTTGTTCTCTTCCAAGACTGTATACCAATTTATTTCTTATTTCTTACCGCGTTCGGGTATTCATTGGACCGTTCTTATTTGTTTTGAGGTAACAAATAAGAAGGGTGTACGATACTATTTCCAAAGCAATTAATTACCATGATAAATCCTAGCTTGACGATTTTTCATTTTCTATTTAAATACCAATTCTTCGCATTAATTCAATACGGTTACAGTTTCATGTTTCCAATGAACATAGCGACGCGTTTCTAAATTACTTTTATTCTGACGGAAAAAAAAATGAATTTCAAAGCTTTTGGCAAAATTTATTAAACAATGAGACGAATGAACAAAAATCTTTTCCGAGCGATAACTCCCCGTCAATTTTTTGTCACGATCATCACACCCTTGACTCTACTCACCATTAAATTCATAATTCTCTCCCGGCGAGAATCAGCAACCACGAGCGAAAGAAAAACGAAACCGACAGAAAAAGTACGAAAAAAAAATACCGAGACTTTTACCTATGGACGTGTTCTTTCTGGCGCGAAACGCGATCGCTTCCGCTCGAGATCCTCCCGTTCTCTCATGCTCTTAGGGGATATAAAATCGTGAGAAAGAAAAAAAAAACAGACCGGCGAGTAATTCATCGGGTATCGTTTTGCGACGAAACGGCAGCTCGGGAGAATGAAATTTAGCAAAAAGTATTTATATGAAAGATAAAGTAATACCGTGTCTGTTGAAACAAACAAAAAATGTCAAGAAAAAAATGAGGTCACCTACACTGAAAGAAAATTTCACGTGTTTTTTCACTGTGAAAAAGAGGAGCAGATTTTTGTTCTCCAGAAGCGACAGAAATCCTTCACGTTTGTACCTCAGTGCAGTCTTTTAAACGTAAAAAAAAAAGTTTTTTGTTAGGATTTCAACGCTTTTTTGTCCTTCGTTTAACACGTGTGTTTCACGCCTAGTCTTTCACCCTCAATCTCTCTTTGAACTATGGTGGGACACACGTTGTACCGCATATATTTTCTTTTATTACACTTTCTCGATGATTAAGCGACTATTTGAGCACCAAATACTGGATTTTTTGATCTTTCATAAATGTAACAAAATACTCGAAGCTTCTGTTTGTTAATCACAGAAATACTGGAATAATAATAAAATACTATGTACATGAGAATGATTATTTTTCACATAAACTCAATACACTCCAAAGAACTTAACAAAATTTCATTAAAAAATTTCGTACGGTAGTTCCGGTTCGAAAAAAATATAGTAACGACTAGTTTCGAATTTCCAAATTTTCAGTTCAGTTTCGTAATCGGCGACACTTGAGACCCGTGAGTATCAAATTCTCAGTGAGTTGCATATAAAGGAAAAAATATCTGAGCGGTCGAGCGGTAATGAAAAACTTCCTTGCCCATTGGCCACAAGTACAAAAATTAACGAAAAAAGAGAAAAATAGATGATAAAAAAAATTGGACTCACTCGAAAGTACGCGGTTGTTCCTCTTTCTGCGCTTCTCCATGAATCAGCTTTTCACAGAATTCTCTTCTCGTGAAACTAGATTTCTTCGCCTTTTCATCACACCTATTAATCACTCCAATTAGTAAGTCGTAAATTAAAGCCTAGGTTTCGTGACGCGAATAATATCAATCAAAATGTTATTCACGTGAAACCACTGATATGAAAATTTGTCGCCATTCGTTGGAAACATTTCCGGTCGATTACTAAAAATTGCGTGAATTCCGTGTCGTAATAAAATTAATCAAAATTGAATAAAATCTTAAACATTTATCGAAAGATCGAAACGCTTAACCGAAAACAAGAGAAATAAATGGACTTAACAAATTTGAGCCCAAGCTCCCACTGTTTTCTGTTTTTCTCGGTTTCTCAAGTTGGCTACAAACGATAAATTTCTTCTCAAAAATTAGCAATTCAAATTTTCGCAGACTTTAGTCGCAGGCACAAAGGTTCTTTTTTCCCGAAAAAAAAAACCTTCTTCCAAATCAAGGAGGGAAAAAGCAGGAACAAAGTAGTCGAATAAAATCGCAAATAACGAGTGCCCCAAGGAAAAGATAAATTGAGGAAGATTAAGGGGACGAATTGTTCGAGGCAGATCGAAAAGATCTTCCTAGCGATAATTGGATTCGTAGGATTTAAACAAGCTTTGCGTCATTGACCTTTGTAAATGGAAAAATAAAAGAGAACGTCTTCATTTGGGGTGGAACTTGTTTGTTCGGACTATTTTTTCAAGAATGAATAAAAATATGAACGTTATCGACAATAAAGAATTCTTTCTGATGACTTCCTGGTCTTTTTGCTGTATAGATCGTTGCTAATACTTTTCGTAACTTCGTAGGATGTTTTATTTTTCATATAAACTCGAAAGACCTTCAGCTTGTTTGAGAGAAGAAAAATTATTAAGGAGGCACGTTTAGAAGAAATCCAAAAAACACCTTTTTTAACGATTTTTTTTTTTAAACTGTACTTAGATGAGTATTTGGTGTAAAATATATAATGGGATTATATTGTAACAAATCAATTAGTTCATAACACGAGTAGTTTGTATGTAAACCAATAAAGATTCATAATAAAATTACGTCGGACATTAAGCATGCCCGTGAAATTCTTATAAAAGAGCTCGATGTACTCTTCGCGGTCTTCAAGTTTCTATAAGTAACATTTCAACCTAATATTAGAACGCTCGGTCGAAATCGCGTTTAAGTGTCTCGAAGAGTCAGCATACATTCATAACAAGTACGAGGACCTTGATGTTTAGCGAAACACGAGAATATGAGACAAATTAAATAAATAAACATTTCGAAGTGTTGAAGTGAATTAATTCCATGAACTTGATTATTTTTCTCAATCACTCGATAATTCTACTCCATTTTTGAGCTACGTTTCATTCCATATAATCGAACTAATTGTTTTTTCCTGGATAAACTTAAATTCAAAGACAAACTTGACGGATTTTTTTATGTTTGTAGATACGCAGCGTCATTCTGTACGAATTTATATTTAAAAACGACACACGCGCACACAAATTTCTTCGACGTTTTCGAACGGAACGATTCTTTTTTCTAGTTTACATTCTCTTTCATTTTGACCAGAAATCCATAATGAAATCACCACTTTAGAGGGTGAGGTTAAGC
Organism: Campoletis sonorensis; assembly: GCA_013761285.1. Taxonomy (NCBI): domain Eukaryota; kingdom Metazoa; phylum Arthropoda; class Insecta; order Hymenoptera; family Ichneumonidae; genus Campoletis; species Campoletis sonorensis. The sequence goes on along the minus strand of JACEOJ010005749.1, from coordinate 261,592 downwards.
AGCAATTTTTCTTTTGACAATCGCTGCTACCGAAACGAGGCCTAAATATATCGATTGCGAAACACAATTCGCGATGAAGCTGAGGTCGAGGTAGAACCGGTTGTTCATTTACACAAAAAAAAGCGACGAAAGAAAATAATCAGCGGTGTTCGAGGAACCGGAAATATTGTTGAGATTTTGACGCTGCACGTACTGGTACTTACTATTTTATGACCCAAAAGTGCCAGTTGTTATCGTCACTGCTCGTTACGGAATTAAAGCAAGTGCATGGCGTCGGAAGACGTGCCATTTTGCTGACGTCACGATCGTAACCCCTCATGATTTTTACGATCACACGGAAGCAGTTGGAATATAAAATTAAAAAACAAGCTTCGCGTGTTTTTGACTCATTTGTTTTGGTCACGGAGACAGGCGCAGCGAAAATGTTATTTTGTTAATTTATCAGTAACGTTAGAACAAATTTTATAGTGCAGAAAACGTCAACAATGTAAATCGTATACGATGAGCCAATAGCATAAGAAAAAAGTATGAACAAATGTTGAAACGAAAAAACCAAGTCATTCATGAAATATTTAAATTAAATAGTTGAAAACATGATCGCAAACATTTTTTCCCAGAATTTTTTATTGCTGACCTTGTTGCAGTTTTCTCGTAACACTGAAATTGCACGTGACAACCGAATTGATTTTACAAGGTCTCATTTTCCTTCGGTAAGATTCTTGCATGTCTGAACATCGGAATTTCTATTTTCCTACGAAGAATTTCCACTTTCTTTCTAGCCAACATACTCGATCGTTCTAGACTATTTTCTGAGAGGATTTAGTAAAGAAAATAGTTGGAGGTGAAATATAAAGTACTTTTTTCCTGTAATCCCAACTTAATTAGCGTTAAGAAAAATTTGATTTCCTGCCAGATTCGATATAAGCTTGAAAGAATTACTCAACCTTGTGACCCATTTTTCGGAATATTCGAAACAATTTCGTACGAGAATTGAATTTCAGGGGATAACAATTCGTGTCTGAATCACTTGTTTTCTATATTTCATTCATTCAATTCCGTGGGGACAAAAAGGTGTAGCATACATCTCATAGAATGAGCGAATGACGATGATGAGACTACAGCGACCAAGTACCGAAATAATCTTTCGGCCCCTTCTCGCCTTTTTGGCACAGAAATCCAACAGCGAGAAGAAGAACAGTGCAAAGAGATTTAAGACTGGATGAAAAAGCAACCAGTTTACTCGACGAGCCCTCGTTTAATACAAAGTACTAAATTTAGGTTTCAGAAGAAAGAAGGTCTCAGAAAGTGACAAAACAAAGAAGAAAAGAAAATGAAGTAAAAGGTCCTTTTTAATTCTCGAAAACAAATTACAAAAGCGAGTTATTTCAACATTTGTAAAGTATAAATATTTTCAACAATTCTTTTTCTGGATATTCGATTGAGGCGAGCTGTTTACAAAAAAAAAGGGAAAATGAATCTGATTGAAATGCGTGACTGCCCAAATAAATCCGTGCAGTAAGATAATAACTTGCATCATTCACCTCGTCGTTGGGAGAGTGTATCGTGAGTTTAAAACGTTTGTGTTACAAAAACGTGAAAAACATGAGTGTGAAATTGGAAGGTCGATAATATAGACGTTCCAATTTCACGTAATATGGAATCAAACACGGGTTTATGTAGTTGAGGGACTTTTACAGTCACGCGAGAACCAGATAAATGGAAAGATATAAACAAACAAAAAAACTGCAAGAGGCTAATGGAAAAGTCAACACTTCTTCGTCGTATTGGGTTTGGAGATGAGATTTTTTTTCGATAATGTTTAATCGTCATTACTCCGATAATCGAATTTGATAAGTTGTCATGTCGTCACGACTTTTCATGACGCACCACACAGGTGTACTATGTCTTGACACCTTTCAGAACACAGTCTAATGTATTCTATGAAAATAGCGGACGTTCCACTTGACTTGACAAAGCTGAGAGAACGCGATGAATTATTTATAAAATGTCGGGATGTTAGTCATTGATAAAAATATAACTGCAGGGAAACGTTCGGACGATACAGACTCAGGTTTTGAATCCTCGGTGCATTGAACGATGAAGCTTATCTGAACATATGAATGCATTTGCAATTTCAATAGTTTTCTCGTTGAAATTCGATACTCGCTGATATCACTGAAAGGTTCGTCGATTAATCATTGATGGATTAGACAAAAAAAGATCAAGTTCATTTACATTTGGCTCAATAAAATCGAAAACTTAGTCTGAGAGCAATGAAAATCGTAATTTATTGCAACACACTCAAGACCTGCCCCAACATAGTGGGTCATTACTGAAAAGAGTTTTTTTGTCTAGTGACCATGGTTCTGAAATGACTGACCTATTTCGTCGATTTCCCACACCCTGTTACTAAATTCTTCGTCGTTGTTTTCTCATTCCTAATCGAATATACGTTTTGCTCTGTTATTTTCGAGACACCGTGAACTATTAATCTTGCAAAATATTGGTGACAAGAGACAAAAATATCTTTATACAGAGCACAGTGGATGCATAGAGCGTGACGAATGAAATATATTTGTCTCACTTTCAGTCTCTCGGACCAAAGTTTCAGTCGCTTCGTTAAGCCTAACGAGATCTATCTCTTCGCCCAGAACCTCCAAGTATGACAAAGAGATTCATTCGAGCTGTAGCTCACACCTGTATTATCTCCCTTTGTGCATAAATATATAATGAAGAAAACAAAGATCAGCCCTCAAAGGCTGAAATAATCTGCCAAGATATCCGTCGTTTCTCTCTCTTAATGATTATTAATTAAATTTGCATTCTTGCAAAGAGTGCAATTCCATTAATTTACTTCTCAGCGCGTACTTTTAATGGAAATCCGTGCAAATATCTCAAGTTAAAAGTATTCAAACGGTCCTTTCGAAATAAAAGTAAAGAAAATTATCTCCCTTGCCTTAATTACTGCTGCGATTGAAAGTTCTAAGTATAAATTAGCGAATGCAATGATTACTTTGGAAACTTGATTACTTTGTTGATCAATTATTTAATCAAACAAATTAGTTTTGATGAAATTTGACTCGTTCGATTTCTAACATCCTGTGGACGAAGTGGAACACTGTAACGTATGTAAATATGTCACTGGAGTGAATGCATAAGAGTGCAAAGTGCGTCACACTGAAATTACCCGAATAAGGAAGGGGAGAGTGGGAAGAGCACACCATCGAGAGTGTTATAGTCATAGGGAACAATGTGTTATAACGTGGAGGATAAGGATGGGAATGGGCTGACGTCATGGAGTTGTAAATCAGTGAGAAAACGGTTGAGAGAGAAAGGAAGGACGAGGGAAAGAAAGAGCAAGAAAACAGCCGGCGCCTGTGGGTTAGTAGTGGAGCTCGCCCACGTTTTATTTCGCGTTATTCTACACATAACCTCATCCATATCCAGCTCTCTTCTCTACCACACGAAAATTTTCTCACTATTGCAATTTTTTGTCGACTTTTCTCTCACACAATCTTCCAACCGCATACCATCCGCTATATACTCCATATAAATATTCTTTTGTCCGGTTGACCCTTTTTCCGTCCCCCAACCTTTGATAATCTTTGCGGTATGGCCGAACACGATCTTTCCACATCGATTCTTCGAGCACATACGTATTCGCGCGTAAATGTTGATCCGAAGCACAATAGGGTGGATATGACTTGCCCGGAAATACAAAGCATTATTTTGGTTCGTATAAAAAAAAACGAATGATCAAAACATCCCTCTTGGGAGAAATGGTTGATTTATGACGTCACACACATAACGGATTAATAAGCTACGGGGGAAACCCCATAATGAGGAACAACTTTGCTCTTTTATTTCTTGCACCGCATGCTCTACTTTTGAATTCCTTGGCGTTTCCCTAATCAGTGGATAACAAAGTTTCGGAGTGATTCCCAGACTCCCCCTTTGTGAGCACTGTCGAGGGGCTCCAATTAAGTTTTGTTAAGTCTGAGCCTCGGTAATTTCTGCTCTCATCATCGATTACCTGTGTTACTTCTTCGCGTTTAATCACTCGAGTCCCACTGAATCGTATGGCTTATTGTTTCGTCGAAAAATGTCACTATTTTCCACTTGACCCACTTTCTTTCAAAACCATTGTCTTCTTCGGTATTTGGAAAAAAGAAAAAACAACCTCCTTGAATTTGTATACGACTGTTCAGAGATCATAAGATTTTTCGAAGATTACTTCGTCTATTTTTGGCCAGCAAAAATTGCACTTTTACGGATAAAAGTCAAATCACTTTAGGTATTTAATTAATTTGTTAATCGTGAAATTGACCCAATCGACTTGGATTGAATTTTAATTGAAAAGAAAAAATAATACAATTTTCCAAAAGACTTTTCGTCTGTTTTTTCTTTTATCCCGCGAAAATACGCGACTTTTACGAAAAGAAAAAGTCAAATTACTTCGAAACATTCAGTTAATTTGTTTATCGTAAAAAATTTTAGCTACTGCTACTTGCTCTTCAAAGTTTTCAAGGTCAACGTGTAAGGAAGTTCCGGTACCCAATTGACCTGGATAACTTTAATTAAAATGAAAAAATGGCGTCCTCTGTTGGAGTGTATGTGTGCGCACACGTAACTTTTCGACACTTGAAGTTAGAGAGCAGATGTTTCGTATTTGCTGCCTCAAAGATCATAAGTGAAACTGGAGAGCTTTTTCCAAGGACATCAAATTGCGAAAAAACTGTGATAAAACCGTTTCGTTGCTGATGAGTTGACACTTTTAGAGAACTTTTTATTTTTTCATTTATAAGTAGCAGCATCGCTAAGAGTAATAAAGATTTTTTTTTCGATGTTCCAACGCTTCGTAGTTTACACTGTCAGTTTAACTGGTTACCGTAATTTTTTTAACGTCGTTACGACCTCAAAAAACAGTGTTTCTTTCAAGCGAGTCTTCGAAAAAAAATATTTTTTAAAATCGGAAAATACCACCAACACTTTCGATAATAAAAAATAATTTATCGTGCCGTACTTGAGAAAATACAAAAACAGATATTGAATTTCCTTTCGTCTTCTCATCACCACCGCTCAATCTTCTTCAACTTCATAAAAAGCCATGGACCGAAGACACGCCCTTGTCAAAGTCGAGGGCAAATTATGAGCAAGCTTCGATCTTTTCGATCGGTGAAGTTCGCTTTTTCTTCGATTCTTGCGCTATTGGAAATGATTGATCTGGCGAACAGTCACACGTGGCCACTCATCAAAAGTCGATTTCGTAGCCGATATAAAAAGTCAACGGGTTTTTGTGCGTATACACACATGCACACACATAAATACATATATAAAAATAAGTGCACAGATTCGAAGCCAATTTAAACTCGCGTCAACCCTTACAGTTTTCTATTTGAGTGATCGTCATGTTTACAAACAATAGGCCCTTTTCAAAGTTCCAATTTTTGACAATAACTTCAATAAATACAATGTTTTATAATAACGAAAATGTGCTACTTAATCTGCCTCCCAAGTTCAACGGCCGTGAGATAGGACAGTACTTGGTTGGGTGACCGCTCAGCCAAAATGAGTAACAGTCGGTTTTCTTGGTTTTTAATGATAACAACCAACAATAAAAGTCAATCTCAGTATTTGAAAAAAGTGAGTAGTAATAAAAAGTGAGTAAAAATCCGAGTAGCTTACAGACACGTGAAAAAAATGACAAGTGACAAAAAATGGGGAGATGCGGGACCGTAAACATTCGCAAGAGTATACGCAGAAACATTAAAAATATGGATCAGTCACGCGACCCACCTGAAATTTTCGAAAGTTCTATTTTTAGACACTGGTCAACCAACCGGAAAGACAAAGTTTTAGCCCAAGCGAGAAAATGGACTAAAATATTTTTTATTCCCATCGAACGAACAATATCGAGAACTTCACCTTTCGAAATTTTGTATATTGATCCACACCTTTTATTACAAATTACACAAATGAGTTTTAATGAATGAGTTTCAATGAATGAATTTTAATTAATGAACGATAAAATAAAAATAATGAAGACATAATTCAAATTACTTTTGATCCTAAATTTAGGACTGTTTGTTGCACCCCCATTTCTACGAAACCCTCTCAACTTGGTGGATGCCACAGCGTAAGCCTGAGTATTAAACTTAATTTCTTTTTCCCTTTTTCTTCTTAATGATCAGAAAACGAAAATTACGTTTGAAGCAAAGCAGACGTTCAGCGTTCTTTGCCAAAACTGCGTCGATGTAACGCTTTTCTCTCAAATAAATACGAGTCATTTGACATGGAAACTGTTACAATGAGGTTTGAACGAGGTCACTAAGGGTGAAAATTAACGATAGGAGAGTTACTAAAATAAAGCGTTCCCTTTGATGGATGTTACTTGGAATATTATCGTTGATGATGTCACTCGACCTACGCAGCTTTGTACGCTGTGCCTATTCACTGATGCTTTGACGATGTAGAACCAATTCATGGGTAACCGTACAAACAATTATATTATCTGAGGAATGAATTCACACGACCTACGCACCAGCATTCACCAGGTCTCGATCTCAGCTATAATGATTTCTAGATGTGTTCGTAATCAAAGGTAAACGATAATGGTGCCTTGATGAATCCCATCAGAAAGGGATTCTCTGACATTCAACTTGTCGTAATCTGATAAAGATGGATCGAGAACTATTCTAAAGATCCGTGGAACGAAACCCCATTCAGCCTCAAATTTTTAATCACAAGTGTCTTTTAATTAATAAATAATTGCTCCAGTGATTTCAAAATTTTCAGTCTATAACGAGATTCTATTTCGTTTATGGTTTTAATTGTTAACTGCTCAAGTAATTGGGAGTTTTTTTTTATACACTTCTTTTTTCGAATGATTTGACAAGCAGCACAATTAAAATCCATTTAATTTGTTTCTGTGTAGACAGGAAAAAAAATCATCTAAAATTTTGTCTTTTTATTTCGATCCAGAAAAACAACTGGAGAAAATGATTTGAAATTTTTTTTTTTATTGCAGATGTTTGTGGCTGGACGATGAAGAAACGAGATAATAAAACGCGATATACGTGGATAATTTCTGCACCGAGAAATTTCCAAGTTCATACTCGAATCGGAGAAAGTTTTTGTCCCTGTTTCTACCAAAAAAGTAGGAATCATCACTAGTGTCGTTGAAATTTTTGACCAGAAGAACGAAAACTCGAAAAAACGTGATAATTGTGTCGAGGCTGGCTCACCCGAAGAAAAACAGACGTAGAAAAGTGGATTCGGATCTGTCACGAGTGACGATCGTGAAGAATCATGGTGACGTGATTCGAACGCGGTCTCGGATCAGAGGGGGACCAGACGGGGACGAAACGGAGGACGAGGACGAGGAGGAAAATATTCCGAGAGCATAAATGTTATTGCACCGAAAAAGAAGAACGGAATACGAAATTCATTAAAATTGTAATATTGACAGACAAAAGAGATAAAAAGCAAAACTTTGAAATTTTTTCGAAACGATGGAAGTAAGTTCGTTGGGAAATCTCTCCGAGCCACACGCCACAAACAGCAGTCTGGTTATCGCGCATGACAAAACAAACGCTAATTTGACTCTCGAATGTAAAGCCGAATTGACCGAAGGTGCATTGTTTGAATTCATAACCAATGGCATTTTGCTCAACCTGGTTGGACTGTTTGGACTCTTTGGAAATATAATCTCGATGATAATACTCTCCAGACCACAGATGAAGTCATCGATTAATTATTTATTAATTGGACTTGCGAGATGCGATACCGTACTCATCATAACCGCGGTGAGTTAAACTTTTTTAAATAAACATTAAACCTCAAAGTATTTTCCTGTATTTCACAAGCAATTTATTTGCCATAGAAATTATCATAAAGGATACATTTTTTATGTCGTTAGTAATAAATTATGGATCAATATTTATGAACAAAAATTTTCAGGCGGTCTTCTAAATCAAACATTTTGTTTGTAAGATTTGTAAGAAAATGATTCATTGCTTCTTTAGGAGCAATAAATCATTTCAATTGAAAACTTGATAACAGTGCGGCTGAAAATAAATAATCCGTCGGAACGATGTCATTTTTCTGAATTCATATACATGCACGTTTACACGCAGAGCTTTTAGGACCCTTCGCAAATTCTGACAAGCCATATATACCCTACAACACACCACTCACGCTTCATCAATCGCTCGGTTAAGCTCATGCAAATCGTAATCTACAAATACACGTGGTTCCTCTTGCAACGTTTCCTAGAGTCATCGTGAGAATTAGAAACCGCTATATCAATACTCATATACACAAAACTGTTCACCCCAAAATCGTTCTCTCGTGTCCCAAGACCACAATAAATCAAGGAATTACGAGATTAATCCCGGTCATGTAAATTCTCCTTTTGTGTTAGAGGACGACCACAAATATACGTGTTTGGGGTCTTTTGTGCTAAATTCGATTGACCTGACACAAAATATATTTATAGTGTTTTTGTTAAAACGTAGTCTTTGCCGATTAAGAGACTTCCTAGTACCTGAGTCTTTTCGTTTTTCGATTACAAATAGAATAACGTGCAGTCAAATTAATGTCATAAAAGTTAAGTTGAAGAAAAAGTCATTTGAACTAATAATAGTCTCGCCACAGTCGTCTTCGAAGCTTAACTCCTTGTTTAATTTTTGAGAACGTGGATTTAATTTGTGGAATAATGTTAGTTTCCAAATCTTATTACAACCTTAAACCATATGAACTTTCGAGAAAAGTTTTAATATAAAGTTTAGAGTTTAAGAAACAACCAACTTTTTGATATCGAGTACAAATCGGAGCTTTTACTTCACATAGAAAAGTTTTGAAGTTATTCCGTGAGACGAAATCTTTCTACTGGTCGTTTGAGAATATTTAAATTGTGCAATCTTTGATTGGTTCGATCAAATTTCTAGAGTCGATTTCGACCCCTGACAAAAAATATCGAGCGAATCGTTGAGGGCAAGAATGACAAGCAAACGTCCAGGAATGCTTCGTACACGTGAAAGTTTCTTAAGCAGCTCATCTCGTATCTATTAATGAACTCATTGACGTGTTTCGATATTTAAATGTGCGCGTTCGTGTGGTCGAAAATTATAAGAGAATTATATATTGCATTTCCTGTTGGCAGGTGTTGCTACACGGTTTGCCAGCTATCTACGGTTACACCGGTCTTCTGTTTGACTATAAATTCGTAGTGTTCCCAAGAATCGTCAAATATCTGTACCCACTATCGTGTATGGCACAGATGGTTACCGTTTATCTGACCCTGACAGTTACGATGGAACGTTACGTTGCCGTTTGTCACCCTCTTAGAGCAAGATCATTCTGCACTTATGGACGAGCACGTCTCGCAGTTTTGTGCATCGTCATCGTCTCTGTTCTCTACAATTTACCCAAGTAAGCTTTCCTACAGGTTTATCAAAATCATACAACGATTTGTTTGATCTGTCATTCTACATATTTGAACATTATTTCTAAAATGTAATTTAAAAAATCGATTCTTTAGACGAAATACAAAAACTTCCCTTGAATTGTAAACTTTGTGGAACTTATTTTCAATCTGCCAATTTCGTTAAAATAATTTGAATGAAATTTCACGCACCAATACATTTTTTAATCAATTTCTTTGAATTTTGATGTTGAATTCATAATCTGTGCAGTTGCTGCTACTCATTATTATTTTTCTAGATTTTGGGAAGTTGATCTCGAGACTGAAATACACTGGAAATACAACGTCACCGTGTATTGCGTTATACCGGCGAATCTTCGATCCAGTGACATTTACATCACTGTGTATGTCAACTGGATGTACTTCTTCGTCTACTACGCATTCCCATTCGTCGCTTTAGTGGTTTTCAATGTTGCTATATATCAAAGGGTAAGGTTAAATCCAATTTTATATTTTTTTATTTCTTATCTCTTATGTTCCACGTTTATCCTTTTTTGTTTTTACGATAGATCTCTGGTACATTACTTTTCACGCTGTTTTTTACAACCACAATTAAACGTTTCGAAATATCTTTTGTATTTCTTACTGCAAATGTTAAAATTACAATTCTAGTTTGCACGAAGTTGTCATCAGTTGTAACTCAAACATTTCGGTGAATTTACACGTGCATAAATTCATTTTACGTGCAACTTCCATTGGCAATTTCACAATTTTAGTCACAGTACAAAAAATAAAAACAAGAGTTTTCGTCGAAAAGGTTTTTACACGATGTTTAACTTTCAAAAGATCTCGAAATGAAAATAAAACTTTAGATCCTTATCCGTAAAAAACGAAACAATTTAAAGTTATAGACTCAATTATTGCACCGAGAGAACAATCGTGACGAAATCCGTTGAGAACGAACGAAAAAGAAATGAGATTCACCAATGAATCATAAAAGTAGCTACTCTGAGAGTCTTGGAAAGCTCTCGACCGGTCGTGGAACTCTTCCACTCGAGGATCTTTAAGATCGTACAGTTGCAAGAAAAGTACAGAGAGTAGACCATCGGGAGGGAAAAAGAGTCTCTCGTTTCTTCTACTTTTTCCCACCTCAACCATTTCTCCCTTCAACTCCCTCTGTATAATCAACCACGCCGGAAAAGAAACCGAAGAATTCTCCAGAGGGAAAAAGGACAAACCACGTCACGAGCTCTCAGGGATTCTTCTTCCCCTGTCGGACTTTTTTCGAGCTCTCGTTTCGAGTGTGCCACCGACCTGAATATCTAACATTAGAATCGGGGGAAAAGAGAACTACGATGAGAAACAAGTGCAAGATCCGAATCAGGGTTTAGGCACGGAATAAGCTAGAATTCCCCATTTAACCCAGTTTTCCAGATCCTCTCTCTTTTTCTCTTGATCTATCCCTTCAATCATAAGAGCATCTTGGCCAACCCTTTTTCTGATCGAAAGGAACCCCAATATATTCCGGAATATATTTTCCTTCGTGTTTCTTCCATCCAAATATTTTTATCTTTAAAACAACATGGACTTCGGATGAAAATCATTCATTATTCTGATTGTTTATTTTATTTTCTACAGAATATCGTTCATTCGTCATTTGTTTTCTTGAAAAAAAAGACCAAAACTATTCAAACATTAGATTAAAAAAAAAGGTTCTTTTATTATTCTGTCCCACATTCGACTATGAAATTGCTGCTGAGCACAAAACTGTAAGCTGAGTTGAACCTGAATAATCCGAGGAATATATTTCGGTCACCTTTATTTTTACGGTGATATGAGAATGAGAAAAAAAGAACATGTCAATTCGAAGATAGTGGCTCGTATGAAAAAACATTGATAAGCGGATTCGCTGGCAAAACTATACACTGTCTGTGCACACATTCTCTTTTCTTTTCATGAGAGATCGAAGAGAGGTAAAAAGAATACGAGATCGAACCGTTCCAATTTCTCGAGTGGATTTGTACCGGGGAAAAATATGAACGCTTTACGCACGGAGTATTTTCCATCCTCATCTTAAATTCCTGAGATCTTATTGGCTGAAATAATGCACCGATAGATACTGTCCATGTTTGCAATACCATTTAAACGATATTGCATTCAAATTCGTTATAAACTCGTGAAAACGCAAAATCGATGTTTTCTTCGGTTACGAACGCGAGCTCTAAGAATTGTTACTAATAAATCGAACAAAGATTTACCATTCAGCAAAAAGCGAAAGCTAAAAAATACAATAACAATTCTATTCGAATGAAAAGGGAATCAAAACAAATCCAATGAGCATGTCGTAACCCTCTGTTCCAAAAATCATGAAAAACGAAAAGACCGAAATTATATTTGCTATGCTAACACGCGTTTTGACGCGACGATAAAATATCCACACGACAAACACCCGCAGGAGAGAATTACCACCGTCGGTAATTCACTGTTGAGGTGTACCGTTGATCGATTCATCTGCGATTCATAATTAATTTGATAAACTAGAAGAACTCGCTTCATCGGGGTGACTGGAATATCGTGGTCTCACAGGAAAGGAACATAAACGAGAATCAGGATGCGATGGGGTCGTAAAAATCCGGAATAGTATACGCAGGAGCGATGAACAATTAAATTTAAATATAAAAATAATTAAGTGGTTTATATGTCAAATCGTTAAAAGTTCATAACGTTTTTCACAATTCTCCCATATTTTGAAATTGAAAAAGAATCTTTGGGCCCTAGTCTATTAACATTTTTACACTTATTTTAATAATTTCCTCAGCATTTACGATAATTGAGCAATGATGTAACGAAACGAGGAAGTAAACAGGGTTCCTTAATCCTGGAACTCTCTTCTCATAGTTGCTCAGTAAGAGCTTGGATAAAAAAACATAGTCTTTCATCTGCACCCCAACCGGGATAACTTTCTCTTCTGTGGATATACTTATATTTTTGTTTTCTTACTGACGCCCGGAGCTCTCTCACCCTCTCATTTAGAACTTGTCCAGAGGGACCCTCTCGACTAGTCGCCCCGGGACTCCTTTTAACTAACATAATACCGCACGATGTTTATTTGAATAAACGAGAAAGAGAGAGAGAGAGAGAGAGAGAGAGAGAGACAGAGAGACTTTTATCAGGGAATAAGGATGAGATTAACTGGGGAAAGCTCTGCATTCTCGATATACCTTGACCGAGCAAAAAATCACTATATATGCACATGTATAATAGATACATAAATTTCAAACTCGTTAAATATGAAGGAGATACTTACTTACGGGATACAAGTTACGATCACTTCGTTTTCTACAATAAAGTGACCGAATTACGATTACCACCTGTTCTTCAAATTGGTGAATTCTCACACGATTCTCTTCAAATATATAAAGAAATTTTCATTTCTTATTACTTTCATTTTCGTATAATGAATTTTTTATCTCGCATGATACGATATTCGACCTTCTCAACACCTTCCGCCTTCGAACCACGCATCCAACTTCGCCTATTTATAGCCTCCAATCTCGGCACAAGTTTGATGCATTTTTTCTACACTGTAAAAGTAATGACTTTCCACGAGATAACTTTTTGCATTTATTCAAAGATTTTTAATACTTTGTAATGAACTCCATTTCAATGCGGAGTTTCTTTAACACTATTTTTTTGATTAAATTGCTCGTGAAATTTGCAGTCCCAATTCAGTCTGCTGCACACAAAAACTTTCATGCATTTGATATTTTTATGTGCTTTGAATAAATAAATTATTCAATCGTAAACATAATTTACATGCTGAACGGTTTTAATAAGTCCAAGTTTATTTTGAGAGTCACTTTCTTTCAATCGAAAATGCCTTGGAGATAATTATTTTCTCATACGAGGCTGATAAATGTTGATGAAAATATGTGAATACGCAACAATTGATTGATTTAATAAACTTTTTATGTTCGCAGGTGCGCAAGGCAAACCGAGATTTGCAACATTTGTCACGTTCTCAAAGACGAGAAATCGGCCTTGCAACGATGTTGATGTGCGTGGTGATAGTATTCATAGTTTGCAACGTTTTGCCATTAGTATCGAACGTTTATGAGAAGTTTCAAGTTTTACCACCGGTATGGTTAGTGCAATCGGGGAACCTTCTCGTGACGATAAACAGCAGCGTTAATTTTATCGTTTACGTTATATTCGGACGTAAATTCAAGAGGATATTTTTGCGACTGTTCTGTAGCTCCAAGTTTTTTGGGCCTGGACGTGACAGTCCGGAATTTCAAACGAATGACGAGTCCGTCGTTACGAACATGACCAACATTGAGTTACGAAATTCGATACGAAGGTGTCACATGAACAGATCGAATACAATTGTCAGTAGAAACAACAATGTTCTTCTTACGAACGGGAGCTCGAGGCAGAGTGGGAAAAATATTGGGAGGTCGGCAAGTCCTGGACCTTGTGTTTACTATCCAGCGAGAAGTCCTAGTCAAATTTCCAGGAGCTCAAGCACCCAAAATGGTTGGGGAAAAAAAGAAATCGCTGAAACTGCGTTACAATAAAAGTCAATCTGCCATTCGTTATTTCCTTTTTTTCTTCCTTTCTTATCTTCTTTCGCCTCATATTTTTCCATCCACTGACATTCAAGTGATCGAACGATTGTATGAACTTAAACTATTGTTTTACTTCCCTCTTACGAGCTGCACTCTCGCGAATTGTCAAAACTTTCAGTGCACGTGCACACGAAACTTTAAGCTTTCGTCTCTTTGGTCTAATGGTCGAAGTAAAAAACAGGAAATCGGAGGATGGCTCAAAGTTCGTAGATTTAACTTTCAACGTCCACATCTTCTCATCAATAAAAATTGCACTCGAATTTCAAAACTATGACTTTTGAAGGATATTTTATGTGAAAGTTTCCTGAACGATTGTTTGGCCTTTCTGTTTTCCATGAAACACTTGACATTCTCGTATTCCAAAGTGCATGAGAAAACTTGCAGTTTCTGTTAATCAAAAACCTCTTCACAGAACCCATGAAAAAGTTCGCACTGGTCAATAGTCAGGTCTTATCCAACAAAAAGTGCAGGGAGTTGTCTCTCGTCACATAAAATATGACAAAGTTATGAGAAAGTTTTCGAATTTTCGTAAAGTTTCGAAATGCTTTTAGAAATACTGGACACAGATATGAGGTAATAAGAGACAACGTGGGCTTTAAAGATTGGAACAAAATTACAAAAGAGGGAAAAGAAGGATCTGGTTGGTTGACGCGATTGACGTCACTCGGAGAAATTTGAACATCACACCCACACGAAGGAAAGTAATACGGCAGCGTCAGAAGCTAGCCAAGAAATTGTACTTAATGTTGCACAGAAACTTGGGAATTGAACGTACGATAAATTGTGACAAATCCAGAAAAATCGGAAGGAAGAAAAAAGTGCGATAAATGAGAATCTTTCGTAGGATGTGACACGCGGTATACGTCACTCTTGGGAAACTCGAGGTGATGACATTTATCACGTGTTTTTCCTCTCCGTCTCTCTCACCTTCTCTCAACCACAATATTAAGCACATTTTATCCTTATAAACACCGATCAAGAGAAGAGTGAAAAAGTCACACAGTGTACATAAAGTCGGAAACGACGTATAAATCATCTACGATTAATAATCTTCATTGTAACGTGCATGTCGAAAGTTGGAAGACGGAAGAAGACAAGTTGTTCCGTGCCCCTAGGGACACAAAAAGTGGGTCATAGGCTTCCAGAACCGGAAGTTCTCGAGTGCTTAATGGACAAATTGGATCGTAAAGAAAATCGAGAACACACTTAAGCATGAGAACTCTTCAAACGCGTGCGTTGCGATACAATTGGAAAAGAAAAATGAATATAGGGTCGAACTAAATGTTATTTATTATCCAATAAATCTTGAGTATGCCCTGTATCTGTATTTCTCTATGTATATCGTGAACTAATTTAAATGTAAAATATTTCATGAGGAAAGTACATAAATAGAAAGCACGAGGGAATAAATAAATCCTTCGGAAGAGTGTGAGGAATCATTTTCATATTGTATATAATGCACGTCAAACATTTCAAATATTATTTATAAAGATTTATAATAGATTACTATAATATTTCGTTTTTTTTACACCGTTCAACGCGAGGATGTAACTTGCGTGGTGAGGAACTACATGTGAAAATTCTATTTTACGAATCGATGTATAATCACGAAATTGTTGACGATATCCAACGCTCTATCTAGATATTAATATGTGTCAGTCGAATGGAAATCGTCACGGATTACATTAATCATTAAATGATGGGATAGTGCAACAAGTCTATTCATTATTTCTCTATTCTCAAATAACTTTATGGTGAATATCTCTATTCCTAAATATCTCTATTAATAAATCTCTCTTTTTAACGTAACTCTTTTGTTGAGGCTGTTCTTAAGGGGGGATTTCCTTTTTTCGCTAAATTCGTCGCTTCTTTCCATTTTCTGCTGAAGAATAAACTATGCAAGGGAACTATGTTAAAATTTAGCATCTGGATTTATTTATATCTTATGTATTAACTAAAAAATTAAAAATCATTTCCTCCCAAAAATACCCCTCGTACCGCCCTTGATACGGAATGACCCGACGCAGTCGTTACATGGCAACCCTTCAACCCTTTAAAACATTCATTTCCTCTTTGGAAGTTTGACACTCCGGAGTGTTCAGGATTACGAATGTGGACTTGAATTGTGGGAATTCAAAATTAATTGTTTCGTTTTTTTAAACAAGAATAGAGAAATAATAAATGAAGTTGTTGTACTGCCAGTAATTGTTTCTCGTGAATAAGATTAGAAGAGCTCATTTTTTTTGATACCTCATTATTATTGTTTTTCGGGCTTGTTGGATTGATTTCCAACAATCAGCAGAAATCATTAGGACAAGAAATTCAATTTTTTTGTTCTGATATCGATAGTTCTATCAATTCGAAAAGTTTACGAAAAGCAGCAACCTAATTAATTGAATCCAAACAAAATTGGGTTAATTTTTCGAATAATTTAACAGAATCTACAATAAAAAAAACTTTTCCGAAAATTGATTCTGATTTGGAGAGAAAACTTCTAGATAAAAAAATGCTAAATTTGCAACAGTGGCTGGACTTTCACGCTAGCGGAATGGAACTGTAACTACATTTGGAAATCGATGTTATGTCTCGATATTGCTATGAAACGAGCCCGTAAATTGTGATAATAAAACGTAATAGCAGAAGATAAGAAGTCGATTGATAGACCAAACAAAATGAGAAATGTTACGAGACTTACAATTGACCAGTAGTAGGTCGAGATAGAATAGCCAAAAAATGAACATTGGCCTGTCTATACAAAAAAATAAAAAATACGAATTTAGAGAGAGAAAAAAAACGGAAGAAAGATCGAAGGAACAAAAAACTGGAGTGTTGCTTAGATATTAAGTACTCGAGAGAAAAAAAAGTATTTAAATTTAGTTTTTACATAAACATTTCACGTAAATTTAATGAAAAACACGATCATTATGGAAAAACTATTAAAAAATTACAATATATTAGGAAATAAATGAATAAATATATCCTACAGTAAACACATTGTTACCATGATCGAAAATGCATAAAAATATTTATCAACTTGTCCTTATTTTAAAGGCTCACATACACCTGGAGTATTTTTTTAATTTTGTAAAATGTATCAATTGAAATAACTTTTGTTTATTTCTATAGACTTATCGTGGTTAATCTAAGTAAAAAAATTCAGAAAAAAAAAATATGTTTGCATTTGTTTGCAAAATTTCGGTAGTTTGAATCGTTGAGTCGGAATTTTGTCAATTTAATTTTCGGTCTTTACTTGTAAATAGAAATTGTAATTAAAAAAAAAAAAATGACCAAGGCTAGAAAATTGGGTTAAGATCCAATGTACCAAATTTCATTTAAACCGGTGGTTTGGTTTTCGAGATTTTGAAAAAATGCATTTCGATGTTTGCCATGATTTATTTTCAAACTACAATGAGTAATTAATTGCTGTTTTTTTATGATGAATAAAGAGTCACACTATCAAATAATAATTTTTTTTTTTTACCACTCCAGGTGTACGTTTGCCCTTAATTAAATGTATATTTTTAAAAAATGTTCCTTCAAATTTGCTCGTGTACTATTGGGTTGTGCAAGTTTCCATTCGGTTGCACAGTTACCAAACACGAGGGTGTTCAATTCTCGTTTACAAAACTGCTGACATCACTCAATCTTTTATAAAAGTTAAATAATAATAATGATAAATAAAAGAAATGTCTATGAACAAGAAATAAGGTCGAAGCATAAAATACAAAAATATTGTCTACCGAGCCAAAGATAATTGTTCATCGTTTCGAAATAACATAGAAACGTGAGCCAGGATATTTTCATTTGATTTTTCATATGATTCGAGACTTATCTCTGCGAACTTTCGATAATATGCGACTTTTTAATACGTATGTAAGTAAATAAATAATACGAAAAATTGTGTGTGCATTCGCACATAATTTTCAACGTATATATTTAAGAGGGGAAGAAAAACGCTCTCACTGCTGTATGACAAAGTTTTACAGTATTCTACTCATGGAAATTTCTATCGGGCTACGTTAATCATTAAATTTATGGATAAGGAGCATAATAAAGCGATCATGTTAAAAAATTAAGACACTAATAAAAATCCTTTAAATCGTATACACATTTACGTGACGTGGCTAACGACTACAAAGATACTTTCCAAAATAAGCTTCGAAAAGTGAAATTCTTGTATATTGGATGTAAGCTTCACGCATTCATATGAAGAAATAAAAAGTAAATCAAAAATAAAAGTATTTAATATCGAAAAAAAAGATCGTTAAGTATCCAAGACGATAACAAGTATTTCTCGATTATTAATTACTTAATTATTACTTAATGAAAGGTGAATGGTACGCTCCTCATTAATTGTTGAAATTCGATTCCAATGAAAATCTACCGACTGTTAATTATTATGTGTTTTGAAGAATTTTTATCCAAGAAACACTCGATATTTAGTGGTCAACAATTTCTTGTGAATATTTCAAAAAAACACTATCTTCTGACTGATTTTTTTCAAGTCGATGAGTTCATTTCTCATTCAACGATAGTAAAGACACAAAAAAATGTCCAACAATTTGACATCTTCGATTGGATTTATTTGTGCCACCAAACGCGACTGCTTCATCATTTTATTATATTGTAAATAAAGAAAATATTTGCATATATATTTATGTACATATATAAAAAAAATATACGTGTATAAAAATCCTTCGTACATCATTTCGTTCAACTATTTTATTTACCCTTTTGAAATACTTTTTTAAGATTCCCTGTTGTTTCCCTCATCCAACAATATAAAAGTTTCTAAATGTGAAAACTAGAAGAACTTTTTCATGCTTTCTGGATTTTTGGAGAAATTTTGAAGTGATCAAAAAGAAGATTGTTCACGTATATAATTTTTCGTTCTTTTTATGCCTAAAAAAAAAAAATTATCAAGGAAATCACAAGCAATCAATTAGAAAAGTTGATAATCAATTAATAGGAGCACACAATTTAATAAACTTTACCCCATACGACAAGGAGTCCTAATTGCACGAGATCGTGAGTACCTCGCATCTTTCTGAATAAAAGAATAACTAATGAATATTGAGGGATAAAAATCCTGAGTATTTGGTTGAAAAAATTGCATTTTCTCTAAGTTCGAGGTGTTGGCAATTGTGTTCTAACTTTTCCAGGGTATTCTAGACCCCAAGGCATACTTTAAGGTTCAATTAAGCATATATTCCAAAAATCAATATATAAGAGGACACAATCGAATTTGACTTTGTAATTTTATTAGCTTTTGAGACTCCGCACCTATTTTTAAAGAAAGTGTTTAAAATGCTTGTATCTCCGGCTTTGATCGTTCAACTTTGATTAATCGCGGATGATTTCCAAACCTCAAAATGTTTTCAAATAATATTTTTAATTATTATTCAAGAGAGAACTTGTGGTAATCTTTTGCACAAAATCCAAAAAAATAAATAAACAGTTCTACAAGTTTGCTGCAGTGTATAGCCAAGAAGCTGAATGAATATGAAATTCGTCTACGGATTTAGGAGAATTTTTTTGTTCCAATTGCACTTACCTGATTAAATTTGCTGTTGGGTAAAAAGTATCCAAGAACAGGATTGTTAGGAGAAATAAATCAGAAGATGGTAATCGAAGTGCTTAACTAAACTTGTATTCGATGGAACGAACAAGTAATGTTACAAGTTTTTTTCATAAGATCAACAAAATTGTTATGTAAGCACTCCTAAAGTTCTACAGTCCGTCGGAGAACCGGAAAAAGATGATACGGCCAAATTTGACATTTTATGCCTTCTTTTTTGGCTTAACGGCGTAGTAGAGACCTATTAAAGCCATTACAGCGTATGTCGCTTTTGCAACCTGCAATTGAGAATGAAAAAGTCAAAAAACGAAGATAGAAAACGTTCGAACCGAAATAAGAGGTTAGGAACTTTTCTCTCGACTTTTTTCGTAGCAATACTCACATTAGCCCGCCCATGGAATGTCTGATTGTTGAAATATTTCTTTATACCGGTGAATTGCTGTTCTTCAGACATTTTGAAGAAATGGTCGAAAAAAATTCCACCCAAATCGACGATATAATCAGCGTAGAACACGACGTACAGTGCTTGAACAAGTATTTCTCGTTTTCTTCTGCTCGTGCGCCATTTTTTATATGTTTTGTGCGCAGATAAATGTATCGATATACAGGCTATCGATACTTAACTGTCGACCTATCGTGAAAAGATCGCGCAACTGCTGGACTGCTGCTTTTTTTCGAATTTTGAAACGCTTAGAAGAATTTTAAATGAAAACTTGAAGATAACGAATCGATTTTGTCGTCAAAAATTTCAGGAATTTTCATCATTTTAGGACCTTGCTTTCTTCATTTTCCAGTACAAAAAATACAAGAGGATACCAGCGTAAGTTGCCTTTGCCACCTGCAATGTTTGTTTTTTTTTTCTATTATTTGTTGCCTAATTCTTTATTATTATAAATTCCAATTCCATTTTCAGTTATTCCTTTATTATTTTTAGTTTGATGGCGTGATATTTGTTCATATAGAAATGAAAATGCCTGATATAAATTTACATTCAGGGGCAATTCACGTTCCAATTAAATTTTTGTTTTTCGTGATTACTCACATTTGCTCTTCCGTACATAGTCTCGGAATTGAAATGTTTGCTAAGATTCAAAGAAGGCAATTTTTCTCTGAAACGTGCCACTGGTAAAAAGACTTTCTTGGCCGCTTCCCCGACATCTTTCGTACTCGAGGTACCAGATCCCATTTTTTGAAACATTTTGCTTAGTATCGATGGCATTTTTTGTAATTCTGCGCTTGTTGGCATTTTTTGCATTTTTGTTGTAAATTTTTCCTTATCAATGACAGATCGACTAAGATTTCCTGCCATTTCCTACATCAATGATTCATGATATAACAAATATTTATCTGAATTTTTTTACGGACGATTAATAAATATTCTCCAATTTAGCATGAGTTTGTTCTTATCATCTCTTATATCTTTTTAGAATATTTTCATACGAATATTTTTATAACGAGTTTCGGAGAAATTTCGTGCTCCAGAAAATTATTTCTAAAAATGGCTGCACGAAGCCCAACGGTTTTAACAGTGCACGAGATTTTTTTCAGATCGAAATTTGCTCTGGATCGTAAGTTTGCAACATTGCTTATTTAACCGAAGAGAATTGTTTTTCTTAAAATATTTCAGGCAGAAAAAGGCGAATTACGCGAAAAGTACCTTAAGAGCGTTGTATAAATCGAGCATAGCACTTGTCATTTTCTTCCCGTAATTTGTCATGATATCGTGAAGATCCTTAACAAAAGTATTCGCTGCCTCGTTTTTCCTCAAAGTATTGACCATGTTTTCCGTCAGTTTTTTGATCGTTGCAATTCTTTCGTCCATAAACTTGACAAAACTCTGCACTTCTTCGCCAGTGATTATTCTAGTTTGCAATTTATTCTTCATCTCACCGATGTGTTTGATTTTCTCCTGTGACAATTTTTCCAACTCGTTTTTATACTCGTGCAACGAAGTGTTTAATTTGTTTAATTCGTCTTTGGAAAGATTCTTCAACTGTTGAAGATCGTTGGCAACAAAATTTGCAATTTTCTTTGAAATCGTGTCATAAAGATCTTTTATAGTTTTTTCGGCGACAGACAATAACGACGATATATTGCTCATCGAGGACGACGAGATGTCTGAAGATTTCGACGATTTTGCAGTTTCAATGTTTTTCACAGGGTTCGACATTTTGCTCGCTTCCTCTCTCAATTTTGGTTCCGGGGTACAAGAACTCTTATTTTTCACATCACGATTATCATTTTCATGAGATTTATCATCGGATTTATCTCCCATTTGGATCTCGTGTCATCAAAGTGTCACGGCAATTTTGAGCTGACAGCTTTAATTTTTTCGACGTATCGATTATTTCATACGCTCCTAACTTCGTTGGACCTCGTTTGTGTCGAAAAAAACAAACGTAAAAATCACTAGGTCTTAAAAAAAAAAAAATTCGGAGCCAAAACAAACGGTTAAATGAGTAAACACTCGGCAAACTGGATTCTTAATTGAAATCAATTGAAATATCAATTAATTGAAGTTAATCCATTTCTCAATTGATCGGAATTAGAAATTTTCCGTCGAATGTGTCTGGGAAAGTCACCGTTTCTAAAAAAAAAACCTTCGCAACGTTATATTTAAATAGAAAAAAAATAGATCGCAAGAAAAGATTTTGAGCGACAAAAGGTCGAGCCTGGACGTGCAAATAAAAAATTAGAACACTCCAAAGTACCAGAAAACATTTTATTGTCCAGCAATATCACTTTTTACACTAACAAATGTTTTGTTACAACTCTTAACTTATTCTTATATCGCCGGTAGCTGTCGATTAACTGTACATAACGATTCGGTAGAAATGCATCAACTGTTCTATTCTCATTATTAGGTATTATAAATGAGAGACAGTACCTATCTGGCGGGATACCAATAACTGTACACGTTAAGCTGACTTGTCAATAAATGGAATCAAGTTTTAAAAAATATTATGTGAATAAGCTCGAAAAAATGCATCCCACAAGACCTTAGGAAGGGTTTTAAAAAAAAAGTCTGGAACATAATACTTTTGTTTTCCGGAAAACCCTTTCCAAATGAAAAACTGTTAAAGAGTACTAAAAAAAAATCAATGTATTTACTTTTTGATCAATGATTTGATTATTAACTTGCATTGGGCTTCAATATGATTACGATCTCAGTTGAATACTTGATAATTCTATTATCATTATCGTTCTTTGTTACTTTATCGATCTCATAATTATTAAGTAACGTTAATTAGATAATAATAATGGTGCTTTCTTTCGAGTAATCTTAAGTACTCATGTCGACGTTGAATACTCTTCTTTCAATTGGCCCCATGCATTTATTAGCGTTCGAATGTCATAGAGGACCGTAGATGTTTCCGGAAATATCTGATCCTTAGCTGCTAATACGACTTGTTTTTGCTTGATGATGTTCAGCTTATTGAGAATTTTGAGAGCGCTTTTCAGTGGGACCAAGTTCAGAAACTGGTCGATTTTGTTGAAATTGTCTCTCGGTACATTTACAGAGGTCCTGAAATGAAATTAAACAAAATTAACATTTCTTCGGTCAACATTTTTTTCGGTTTTTCAAGTAAATATTTATGACATACTAAAATGTAGTAACGGTGGCTTAAATTGTTTATTTTCACTGGTCATCGATTTTTGTTGTTGTTTCATACTTTCAATTCAAGTAACGATGTGAGGTCAAAACGAGGTGTCTATTTAATTTATATTGAAATTGAAATTGAATTGATTCTCAAAAATGTTGATTTGTTCTCTCATTTTAATGATTAGCACAGCGATTTTTTGAATATAATTGTTCCCGTGTGTGTTTTCTAAACTTTCTCAAATAGACACTTTGTTCAGAGTAATAAAATGCCATTATGAACTGTTCGATATATTACCCATCGAGTTCGGTGAACAACGAGGAGTTATCGGATCGACCGATTTTCAAAAAAGGTATGTGAACCTTCTGAAATTTGAGAATCTTTAACATCGCGTCTGGCGACATGTTCGTAAATGCAGCAGCGAATTCTTCTACCGCTATCCACGCCTCGCTCAGATAGATTATCAAAAAGACGAAGCGATTACTTATTTCTGGAGGAAAACAGTTAACGACAAAACAATCAATAAAAAGACAAACCAGTATAAGAATTGGTACAAGAAACATCGATAATTGCAACGTTCCAAAGTCATAAGTAATATGAGGAATTCACGTACTAGAATTTAACAGAGGAGTTTTAAAGCAGACTAAGGTATCATTTTAGTAGCTGTGAGCAGCAGCTGGAATCAGTGAGATTTGTTTATTTATATGTAAATGAATTGATGCATAGAAATAGAACAATCAGTGATTGCTGCTGCTGCTACTGCTAACTCTTCATGAACAGCCGGCCTTATTAAATCTTCTGGGGTTAATATCGATGTACCAATCTTTTTTTTTTCTCAAGGATAATTCCCTCTCATATCGGTGTAGGAAAAGACAGAGGCAAAGGTGGTGATCTACTGTCGACTTTGAACGTCGATGAAAAATCGGTGTGTTTGAACTGGATTTTGTACGATAGAACAACTCCTACAAGGACAACAACAGGTGTTCAACATAAGAACGAGGGACTCGGAATGTTAAAAAAGTTCTTCGCCTCAGTTTCTTCTAGACACGATTGTCGTTACCCCAAAATTTCTACGGTAATGAAATAACTTCAGTTTTCGTTGTACACGAGACTAAAAAATGTTTAATCTAATTATTACTGTTAATATTTAAAAAACTGTGAGTGTACTTACGAATTTTTTTGACGTTCCACATCATTTGGCCCGGGCTGGTCAGCACATAGGGTGCATCGAACGTCCTCGTGTTTGCATTGACCGAGTAATCGCGATTCGGAACAGTTATGTATTCCGTCTCTTGTGTGTTGAATTTTTGGTTGAATTCCATTTTTTCTGAGCCGAATGATTGTAGCTCCCTTTCCCTGTTTTCGTTTCTTAGACTTCTCATGATTCGATGGGCCGCTTGCGGATGTCTTATTTTGAAATTAAGTGGCGATCTTGGAGTCTTTACAAAAAAAGGTGGTATGTCAAGCGTTTCATTGGCAACGGAAAGAGTTTCAGTACAATATGTCGAGTATGGCGTTGGACTGCAGAAACCTTCGTCTTTAGAATTGCGGCCATCTTCGATCCACGATTCGACATTCACTCTTTTCGATTCGATGATTTTTTGTCGTTCTTCCATGATCTGGTTAATTTCGTTCCTTCGGTCGTTATGAAAATTATTTTCATTCCCGTTGGTGTACATTACTGGTCTGGATTCATAAATTATTTTAGCCTGCGTTTCGGGCTCTGCCTTTTTTGTGTACGAAGCGGGTGGTTCATAAGGATTTTTTGAGCGAGTTTTGTCTGCGAGGGAAGACGAATCCGTATCCACCGACCCATCTAATCGGAAAGGATTAGTTTCCATAAACTTGAAATGTGGAGGATTGAATGATTTTTCCGGGCTCAAAACCTTGTCGTAAAATTTTTGAGCCGATATAGAGAGCGAATCCTCGAATTTTTTTCGTATGGGTTCAGCCCAATCGGTTGAAACTTTTGAGGAAATCGACGCAGGCTCCTTGACAGATGATTTGCTGTCAAAAAGATTTCTTATCGGGAATGGATTCGTATTGCTTGAACTGAAGTTGAAATTTGGTTTGAATGTTGGCTCCGATTGTTGCTCCGCAAAACCGTTACGTTGTGCAGGTGCAATAGAACCCGAAGGAGTCCAGCCATCGGTGGAAACACCGACCGAGGAATTCGAGTTGCCATCGGCGAGTTTAGGTTCGACCGACCAGGAAAATGTATTTTCACCATTTCCATTTGTGATTTTTGATTTACTGTTTGAATTGTCTACTGGATCGTTCATTCGCTGAGGTGAGACTAGAGTCGGTGATTTTTTATCATTTTCCAAACCCTGCTGCTTGTCGATCTTACACGAAGATCGTATAACGTCAACGATTTCCTTGAAAGTGTTGGTGACATCAGGATTCGCAGAAAAACCATTTTTCAAGCATATCTCAAGCTCGGTCTTAAATCTCGTTGCTGATAATCTCATACAATTGTTCATGTGTTGTTGAAAGTCGAGACTCTTTGCAAGAGTGAAGTTAGTATCTAACGATTCATCTTCTTCGGAAATCGCGCTCAAACTGTTTTGTCCTTGATTGGTTTCGGGCGCCGTTGGATCCAATGGTTGGCTGTAGGGCCTGTCGTTCATGTCGACCGTTTTGCCCTAGAGAAGCAGGTAAGTAAAGGAATTTGTAAAATTGCATTGAGGCTTAATTCGGGAATGTTTGTTTTCGAAAAGAAGATTAAAAAAAAAAACAAGTCTCTCTGATTTTTTAAAGAAAAGTTCACTTTTATTTATAATGCTTTAGCAAATGTACAAACCTGAATAGAAAATTGTATTAGAATAAAGAAAATCGTACAAAAAAGACTGATTAATCCCGCGAGGAGACATTGATATGATAAGATAATGCAACAGTCGAAGAGAGAACATAAAATTATTTTTCTTTGTTATTTGTACGTGGTTTATGAAAATGAAATTAAGAAAAATAAACAAAACGTAGTATTTCTAACTACTACTCAAGAAACTTATCGATTCAACAGTCTCAAACTGTTGATCAATAAAAAAAAAAACATACAATCGTAATTTACATCCTTTCAAGTCGATGTACCGTTCGTCAAAAGTCAACATTCACTTCGTATATGTATAGTGAATTGAAAATAAAATTATAAAAAAAAGTCAAAATCGCGCCGAGTTTAAAAATAACGTTTGAGAGCATTGATAAAAGGAATTCTGTAACTGCTATCCGATTGTTCTCCGGATGAGCTGCTGTCAAGTTCCGCGAAACTAATGCCATTATTAAAAATCGGTGATTTCTGAATTTCACTCAAAATCGAATAGCGTTTTTGTGCAGATAAAGATTGCTCGAGAGAAGCGTTTCGTCTAGGACTTTCGTCGTTCGAGGATATATTTCCGCTAGAATCGATCAGTGGGATTTTTTCTGTTTGCAAATTACAAGAACGCGAGGGAGTGCGAGATTCGTCGTCGTTATCGAGAGGAAAATCTGATTTCGTGAATGTAGAATCTTTCGTCAAATGCAAATTTGCGGCACCGGACGAATCGTCTTCGATTATGTCATATTTATTGTCCGTCGTTTGCGTGTCGGTGTCAGTTTCATGTCCCGAGGAACCACTCGACCGCGTATCAATGTCGACATTCTCCGAAACTTCAAAACTGCTCTCGTCGCTTTTTTTATCTGAATTTAATTCTTCGATAACAAGAGAGTCACTGGCAGACGGGTCTGGATAATTGGTCGTTCTCTCACAAGCCTCAGGAACCTCTGGGCCATAATATCCAGGACAATAATCCCACTCATCATCGTCAGACTCCAGATTCAGGTCGTTAAAGACCGGAGCCTCTTTGCAAATTGCCGATTTCGAGGATACAGTTGTGAGTTCTTTATGATTTTTATCATGACCCGGACTCTCGACCACTTTTGGAATATCACTGCATTTTCCATTCGTTAATTCTGGCGAATCATCGGTTGCACTCTCTACGCTGCGTTCTTCGACTCGAGAATTATTGAGTGAACTAAGTGGCGAATTTACTGTCACGAATGACCGATTTTTGCTAGCCTTGTTTTCTTCGAGTGTTGATAAATCATCGGAATCGAGAGTCGTATTGAAAGTACTATTCATACATGAACGAATCGAGCTCCGCTGTGGCGTTGTTAATTTCGGACAAACATTTCGAAACCAGGCATTCGGTTTTTCTGGTGATTTGAGAATTTGTTCTTCCTCAGCGTGCACTCCTCTACTGTCACTTGATTTTTTTTCGGTTGAACAGGAATTCTTCTCGTTAGGACACGCGGTTCGGTTGTTTCTAAGTGAGCCCTTGTCTAGCGGACAGGAAGCTTTTTCGATCGATATCTCGCTAGAAGAATCCTTCGATTCTAGAAAATCTATCATACTTTTCGATTTTGAGGAATTCAAAGAAGTAGTCGAACCCTCGTCCATTTCTCCCAACGATTCCGACGAAGCTTTGATATCACTCGAATCCTCTATAAAATCCCTTCTTGTTATCACATCCAATATCTTGTTAGGCATAAATATCTTCAATCGCTCCTGGCGTTTCTCTGCCATTTTTTTTCTCATCATTTTCAATCGAGGTTTCCGATCTTTTCTCATTTCGATGTTTCCCTCGGATACAAATGCTAATTCGTCGTTTGCTGATTTTGAGAGTACAACTTCGTTCATCATTCTAACGAAATATTTGTCAGCTTTTAGCAGATACGAAGGCATTCCGTTTTTTTGTAAATTATGATTTTTTTTCGTGATCGGCACTTCTCCCTTTATTTCCGAATTTTTGTTTATACCGCTCAACGGTACAGGCGCGCAATGACCTTTCTCACCCCTCTCAACAACCTTTTCAACCTTCGAAACGTTTTCTTTCTCAATTACTGGAAAAATTGGCGTTTTTTTTTTTCCTGAGTCGCCATTTTCGTCTCTCACGCCGCTCTTGTCGTTCTTTTCTTTCTTATCGCCTTCGGATCCACCAGAATCGGAAGAACTTTGTTTCGCACTGTTTTTTACCAGATTCCACAAAGCTCTTTTGGCCAATGGAATTTTCGGGCCATTCCAGTTCGGTGGTTCATTATTTTCTTTCCCGGTAACTTCCGAACAATGTTTAGTTTCTTTTACAGTTTTTTTGATCTCATGAATATCTACTTTGTGGATATTTTCTGGATTATGCATTTTTGGCTCGTGCTTAGTCGAGTCCTTATTTATTTTTTCTTCAACTTCCGGCGGACCATTCGGAACCCGTGTTTTTTTGTCAACCTTTGCAGTTTTTGAACCTGCCGACCAATCGATAAATTCCATACGACCATTTCCACCCAATGTGCTGTGTAGTGTTCCGAATTCATCTAAA
Organism: Campoletis sonorensis; assembly: GCA_013761285.1. Lineage (NCBI taxonomy): Eukaryota > Metazoa > Arthropoda > Insecta > Hymenoptera > Ichneumonidae > Campoletis > Campoletis sonorensis. The sequence continues at coordinate 233,012 of JACEOJ010005749.1, read as the reverse complement.
CCGTCAATTCTCCCAGAATCCTTGAGATGTAAGGGAACAACTTCGTTGGTGATGGGTATTCGATCGTCATCGGTTGTGCTTTCATCGGTAGGAGTTTCGATGTTACAATGTTTTTTCAAATCTGCTTTATCAATGTTATGATGTGGAAGGTGATTTTTAGGGACCTCAGTGTTCGAAAAGTTTGAAAGTGCTTTACGTTTCTGATTCAATTCGTACAAATCTTTAAGCTTTTTTCTATCAAATGGTTTTTCGCGAGTTACTAAATTTGGTTGATCGCTCGCGTGACTCGATTCATCTTTCATCTCCACAAGAATCTCCTTAACGATTTTCGGTTCTTCACACGAACGACGATTTTCGCTTTCTTCTCCCGAGCTCTCTTTAATCGGCAGCGTTGATTCTTTCCTAGCTCTCGCTTCGCGGCGCAATTTTAACAAACGATCGTAAAAATTGCGCTTTTTTAATAAATCACTCTCGATGCGGTCGTTATTCGCGTTTGAATCAACAGTCTTTGAATCGTTCGACAAGGGATCTTTGCCACTTTCGGGGGATTTTAGCATCTTGCATTCCAAGTATCGTCGATAAGGATAGTTCCGCGGTCTAATACAAACCATTCTTCCATAAACTGCAAAACCGGCCTGGACCATCCAATCGTTTATGTGGAAATCCTCAGGTCCCTCTGTGTTAGTCAATGTCACCATCATCGAATTGTTCTGAAATGCAAAAAAATTCAAACGAAAACATTAGTCCTGGCGTAAGAATCATCATTGTTACAAAATGTCAAAAATCATCACATTTTTCATAGTTTTCACTAATTCTAAACTGACATTCAAAACCTTAGAATGAAAATGATGTTTTTTTATGACTTTATAATAAGAATTCGTAAAAAAAAAAGGTTCAAATATTGAAAACTTTCTTTGAAAACGTGACATACATCATTTAATAGCTAATGAATGCATTTAATTAAATAAAGATTCAAATTTGCCAAATCAATTCGTTATTGAATAATACGTCTACTTTTTTCTCCAAGAAATTGAAGGATTTTGTCATGGACAAAATGTACTATTTTTTCGTAGGTTAAAAATATATTTTTCCAACTTTTCGTTCACTAAGTTCTGTTGCTACATTCATGTCATTTCAAAACAAAATACGAAACGTTAAACTAAGTTACATTTTTATACAGGGTGTAAATTATCTTATGTTTCGACGATAAATTCAAGCGAATTAATTGAAATATCATATTTTTGATGTGAATGTAAATGTTTCAAGTAGAACTCACCTCCGTATCGATGGAAGCTATGGTAGCGACGAGTGGTGTGTTTACTGTTCTGGTCACAAATTCGCACGAGATGTTCCACGACCAATGAGTTCCGGTTACAGGCTTCACGTTGTACAAGCCGCAAGGTATCGCTTGAGCAGGCAAATTTGAAAACCGGCGATGCAAAAAGTGTACGGATTCCACTGGATAGCTCTTGATAGTGCCATAATCGTAAAACATGAGCTGTGAAACGAACAAAGCAGAATTGTTTTAGCTAGAACCACGTTTTGAGAGCTTGAAATGTATTATTATTGTTATTATTATTTTTGTGGTTCTAAGAGCTACAAATATAGAGACAAGTTTAAATTAATTAACAAGTTGTGGAAAAAAAAAAGATGATGACAATATTATTTTTGAATAAAAAACTGTAACAGCCTGTAAGCGGAGATATTTGTAAGAATAATATGAAAATGTGAATAAATGTAGAAAAAACAAGAAACCGAGCAAATATAATTATTGCAAACATCAAAAAATGCACTCAAGTATAGAAATACTTACGGTGACGTAATTGTCGGGTCTGACGGACTTGATCACCGCTCTGTGCCATTTTCCATCATACATACAAGCACAATTTAGGCCTTTTTCCATCACTGCCATCGGGAGCACATACTGTTTCGCGTTCTGTTCGTAAAATTCACTGAAATATACAAAATTTCGTTATTCATGTACTTCATAAGAGTTTCGGTGGGTTCCTTTTTGATCAAAACTTACTGTAGATCGGTCATGAATTTCTGGAATTTGTTCACTCGTTTCAATATGTGTATCCAGAAAAACGAGGGTGTGTAGACATCACAAACCATCACGTCGATGTACTCGTACAAACCACGATCTAATTCTGTTACACAAATTTGCGCCACTGTCTCGTCTGCTGTCATCACTCCATTCGGAATAAGTTTACTCTTCGTGAGTTTGGACTGGAAAAAAAAAAAAACAAGGTATTTTTTAATAAACGGAGAATTCATGTGTTAAACTTTCAATTAATTCAATCAATTAAAAAATTCGAAAATATATATTCGAAGAGGATAAATGTTCTGAAAGTTTACATGTATTTCAAAATATCGATAACATTCGTTATCGAAATTCGGATTAAGAATAAATGAAAACTGGCAAAATTTGTGAAAGACACTTTACGTTATAAAAAATTATAATTCAAAACCACGTGAATATTGAATAATATTTAATAAAAACTGATCATACCAAAACAGAGGGTACCGGTTGAGTTGGTTCGACAAATTGTTCGTAAATGTCGTGAAGAGCAGCAAGACTGGGAAGTTTGGGTCTTTCCCGAGTTTTGAATTCTGGTACGCCAGTTTTGGCATCGAAAAGTTTGAAATCTCCTTTGTCCTGTAGTCGAGCAGGTTTAAAGATGTCTGGCAAATGAGATACAAACTCAATGACACTGACAAAGCCAAGGTCCTCGTAATTGAGTGGAATCGTATATTCGGTGCGATACAATTCGGGGAGATCAGCACACCAGATACCGCCGGGATGTTTTTCGATGAGTTTCTGAAGGCGAATTCTCGTGCGTTCGTTTATGAGGCGGCTGACGCTTTCTCCGTTACTAATTGCATCGTCGTTAGTCGAATTCGTTTCTTGCGACTCCTGTTGACCTGGTGGGCATTTGACGTTTGAGTTTTCTGAAGAGTTGGTCGCCGGATGTTCGGATCTCTTTTCCTCTGAGTTCTGAATCTCTTTCGATGTTTTATCTTCTTCCTTCTGCCGTTTATCGTCGGTTGAGGCGTAGTAATCTGTGGAATAATCCTCGCGCTCGCTGTCGGAATATCCTGCCGGTTTGGCAAAGGTGTATCGGTCATTAAAGCTCGCGAGCTGAATCTTGGCTGGAGATTCTCCGCTGGTCGAGAACTCTTGAGGCTGCTGCTGCTGCTGCTGCTGCTGGTGGTGCTGCTGCTGCTGCTGCGGCTGCTGCTGGTGCTGCTGCTGCTGCTGCTGCTGCTGTTTGTGTTCCTCGTGATGATGAATCTTTCGAACCGGATACACCCAGTCACCCGCGACGTATACTTCGTGACGTAAGTCTCTCAATTGACGCGACAAATCTAGCCATTCAATGTTGCAATACAAGTCGCCTCTTACATAATTTATAATCTGACTCTGGTGCACACCACCCGCATTTTTTTGGACAAATCTTGTAATCCTTAACAACTGCCCACTGTCCAATCTCATTGGTGGCAATTGCACTTTTGGATAATAGGCACTCGGCCTCGCCATTCTTCTTGCCGGACGAGCTATTTTTCTATAATTCTGACCAGCTACCAGAGCACTCACGTGTTTTGTTTTCTCAGTTACTACCGGAAACACATAGTGGACTCCATTACAGAGTCTTACGCGTAATCTGTCAGTTAGACTCTGCAGAAAATCGGGTAAACAACCATGACCATAGTCTCTGTAAGGTATATGACGACCAGTCTCGTCCTTATAATCTCGATCCAATAGACTTATCGGAACGCCTCTAGTATTCGCTTCTTTTCTAGTTATCAGCAGAGAGGCCAGAAGCTTCTGGATTTCGTCTCGACTCTCTGTCGACGGCATTTTAGAAATGCACGTGGATGAGGTTGCTGAAAAACAAAAAAAAATTATATTGACCTTGGCATTGTCCAGATCGATTTTATATTTTGTCGTGTTAAGTTGCAAAGTTATCGTAAAATGTTAGACCAACATTTTGTGAATGTTATTTGAAAATTGACAAAACATTTTAAGGAAATAAAGTGTACGGTTTTGGAAATGGAAGAATTGAAGAGAATTGACGGTTTTTGAAAATCTCTGATTTTCTGTTTTGGTTCGCGAATTGAAAATTTTCAACATTTCGTTGATAATTGAGTGAGTGATGAAAGAATATATATAGGGTTTGATGATATTTGACAGATTGAAAAATTTTCAACTTTGGCTAGAAAACTTATCGTTCAAGTAGAAATTCTTGGAAGAAACAAATTGAAGCTATGATGTCACTGATGAAAACAATATGAAAAATATGTTCGTGTTTAAAAAAGTTGAATAAGAAATAATAATTGAGTTTTATCCCGATATCGAAAAATCAGTAAGAAACAATTATTGCGATGTCTTGAACAATTAATTATGCTGTTTCTTCAAGAAAACGCAGTTCAATCATCACATATTATTTGAATGACTGTTGGGATTTTGCTAAACGACAAATTTAAATGTAACAATTAAGTCGAAAATTGGGTGCAATAATCCTAGGCCAAGTCCGCTAGGAAAGACTTTGACGTGCACATTTGACTTCTGCATTTAATCATGGAAAATTTACAAGATGCAATTTATCATACAAGGAAAAGAAAAAAAAACCGAGCAGATGTAACTAGTTCAATGGTCAAAATAAAGAACATGTTGTTGGAAAATCAAGCAAAATGAAAAATTAATCGATTTCATTATTTTCGAGAAAGGATGAATTTGCAATTCCATAGTGAAGTGAAAATTTTATAAGCTGTGTCGCATGAAAAAAAAAATTAGAAAAAACAAATGAGAATCCGACGTTATTAACAATATTCATATACAAAAAGACGAGTTGAAGTTTACAAATAGTTGAAGCCATAATATGTTGAAACCAACTTGTTCCGTTCGTTTTTTGTCAATGGCGGTTTTTTTCGTTTGTTTTTTTATTTCACTGTCGTTTTCTCAGTTATTTTAGTATTGTATTCGATGGATGATTGTCAGTAAAAAACATTTTAAAAACTCACACAATGTGGCGTTCAGACAAATTTATGGAAATGAAGAAACACATTGCGATATTTGCATTCGAACCAAGATTTTCTGTCCACGTGTTGCATAAAAAAATCATTTCTATTTATTGATGCAATCGAACACAAAAACATAACAGTGGCTTTTTTTTATAAATTTAAAATTATACAAGTGTGAAGTAAAAAAATTAGAAGCTGCAACTGGAATAAATAAAGCTCACCTCATCGATAACACGTGGCTCTTAACACGAAGAAGGGAAAATTAAACCATCAGCCGACTAATTATTGCGAACCACGATCGGACGTAATAAATTTGGATAAACTGATGATACTTTTGAATATTTTTATACCGGCACTACAAACACAAGTCGCGGTGTACGAAGACACAAAGAATGGACAATGGAGAATGAACAAAGTTTCTTCTCGTTTCAAAGCACCAAGATCGAAAGACATCTACAGGTCATCGGAGAACAAAGAACAAATATTGTAAACAACGACACTTTGTGTATGAACCCGCCGCCAAGCAATAAGCAAGAGAGAAAATGGTGGTGGTGGTTTAGATGGAAATTTTGGGCCAATCACGCTTCGATTACGACGCTGAGCAAGACACATGATTGGAGAACAGCACCAAGTTACATTTCATTTGTGCTGCGATGTTTCACGCATGAATTTTACGATACTTCCGCATCACAATAAAACAACAAATCCAAAAAACATTTAAAAAAAAGTCGTTGAGAATGTTTGATTTTGTATGAATGTCACCTATTCTGTGAATTTATATTTTTTATAATTATCGCTATCTCGTGAGATGTATTTTTATAGTAAATATAAATTCTGCACGCACACCGATGACTTTTTGGATTTCCGATTTTTTTTTTGTTTCATAAATTGCGGCATTATAGATTTCGCTGGTAGAAAGCGAGGAAAGTGATTGCATAATCGCGAATGAAAAATGGCGTTGGATGAAATTCCATAAGTCGGTAAAACAGAAATGAGGTAAAGGTTATGTATTCTCCCGTCGCGGCGCTTGAAGCGCGTTTCAATTTGAACCAGTTTGAACTCATAACCCGGCAAGAAAACAAATCACATTGACGATTAGGTTATGTGTTGGTTCATAATTGTTAGCATATTTAAATAAACACATTTCCACCACTTAGCGGCGAAAGTATCCCTAATTAGGTTAAATAAAAAAATTATTTTTTTCCCAAAATGGCACACGACGATGATGAATTGCCAGACGATGAGGAAGAAATTCTCGTCTACGTCGAGTTTGACGGATCTGTTGCCAGCAACATGTTGAGCAATGAAAAATTACAATTCGAAATGATCGGTTTGGATAAAGAACATCCCATTATGCAAGTCAATGGAAAGGTGAAATACAATTTTGTTTATCAATTTTTATTACTATTATTATAATTATCATTATGACTTTTTACATTATGCGTCACTTTTAAAAAATTCAGAAAACACATTGGGGACACTATTGTCATAATTTTGAAAAAAATCTAGAGGTCTCATTACAACCAGTTCTTAAAAAAATGACTGAAATTATTAAAATACATAGCGAGCTATATCGAGATTCCTAACGTCAACTGAAAAGTCATTTTTACAATAAGAAGATGATAAACCCTCTCATGTACGAATGTTTGCCAAAAATATAGAATTTTTCAATGCGTATTTGTCTGTTAAGAAAACATAAAAACATAAAAACTCTTTCTGCTCAAAAATGTATGGATAATAATTGAACTTTCTAGTTCTACGAAGGAACGTATCACAATGCGGTAGGAACATACCTATTTTTCGAGGGTGACAAATATCCATACGTGGACGATCCGGTTTTTGACGTCACACCAAATTTGAAGTACAAGGCAAAAACGCGTAAGGTGCTCAAAATGAACAGAATTTTTGTAGAATTGAAAAACGAGTTGTTGGGTGACTCAGACAAGCCTGAGTGCTTGCCTACAATGGAAGCGATAAAAAAGGCTAGGATACCACTGCGTTATCAAAAAGAAACGTTGGAATCGTGGGAAAAAATACGCGAGGACAGAATGAAAGCATTAAACGATTATCTGGACAAACAGCGAATCAGAGAAGAAAAAAGATCGCAAGGGATAGAGCCAGACTCGGCATCTGACGATGATCATCCTTTTGCGATTTATAAACCACCGTCAAAGCACAATAAAGCTAAGCAGCCACAAGTACCTGCTGAAGATCTGTTTAACGATTCTACGAGTGAGAACGCCCCAGAAATGACTGACAATTTAGCAACAGATCCTGGACCTTCGACCTCTAAAAACAGCAAACCATGGACCAGTCCATCCGGCGACAAACCTGAATTATCAAACTCAGATTCCGAGGATGTTGATCGCGTTGATATTCCAAATTTGAAAAGCTTGCACAGACCTACGATCCAAGTTCCAAAACGGACAAAAGTTCGAAAGTTTGCAAAAGTTGTTAAAAAAAAATTGAAAAAAGCGGGATCGTCTGGTCTCGGAAGGAACAAGGAGAAACTTGAACCGGAAAAACCAGAGGATTCCATTCTGGATGAAATACTGGAAGAAAACAAAGATGAGGAAAAAAACAACGAGGAACCAACGAACACACTAGAAAGTATGGCAACTTTGAGTATTCACAATTCTACCAATGAATTGGAAAAAGTCGCGGACTGTGACGTACCTGAATGTACAGAAAAGACTGAATCACTGAGCGACCAAAAGAAGCAGGAAAAGCAACGTAAACGCGACGAAAAAATGCTTTTACTATCGAAAAAATTGAAAGAAGCTGCCGACGAACGAAGACTCAAAAGTCAACATTCTCAGGACTTGGCTTGATACAACAATTTCGTGATAACGAATTCAACACGAATTTTTTATGGGTGAGCAAAATGATACATGAAATAAGATAATAAATCCCAAACGTCAATTTCAGTCACTCCTGAAGGATACAGAGTTGATAATCTAAACCTGATCCATTTTTTTCATCGACTAAAGTGGTCTCTTATTAGAAGATTGAATTTTTTATCTTGACAAATTGTAGCTCACCTCTTTTTCAACGAATGTCACCCCGTGTTCAATTATCTGATTATGAGCATGAAAATCGGAATCTGATTATTTTGATCGAATTTCGCATTAAAAAAATAACAACTCCACTAATATAGAATAAATAGTTATTTACTAAAGATGGCAAAAGATTCTAATTGTTAAGACAAAAAAATATTTATCACTTTACTGAAAACTTACCTCAAAGTACAAACTGAGTTGAATTCACTATCAAAACTTATTCTTTTACTGTACGACTGGCATGTTGATGAGGGAATGAGTTGTGGAATAGTTCGACATACTTTCATGAGGTTCAAAAAAAACTGAGAAGTGGGGATAACCGCCAATCACGGGCCTTCTCGTCCTTTTGGTGCAAATTATTAAATTTTGGAGAGAGGGATCGGTTCGACTCTTCACGTACTTCTAGGGATTAGGAATAATGGAAAGTAGTCGTGAATAAAGGCTATTTGGGAGGGCGTCAAATAAACAATACGCTTTTCATATATTTTCTTTTTATAACAAAAATATCAATTTGTACATAACTCGCTCGTCGATTACAACAATAATCAAGTACAAATGACCTATGAATGTTTGATGATGAAAACAAACGAAAATTGCATTAACAAAAAGCTCTTTTTTCATTTTTTGAAAAAGTTTCTTTTCAAAGTTGTCGTGTCAACGATTATGCGATATTTTTGTTTCGGAACTTTTTTAACCATCATAGCCAGCCTTTCCAGAGGACAAATAAACTCTAAAATTTACTAAATTAATCCTGATCGTTGTTTCATACCTCTAGTGCGAAATAAACTCTAGTTCTTCCAAAAAATCAAAAACAAAGACAGAATTATTAATTTAAGGCTGTGGATCAGTTACCAATTCCCCTCGAGTTTTCAAAAGCGAAATTCTTCCACATCGGCTCAGTCAGCATGACTCTTGGTTTCAAGGAAGCTGCTCAATTATTTCGATTTGCAAGAAATTTCGATTTTTCAACCCACATGAAATTCACTTTTCTTATTATAAGGAGATAATTAATGGACACTCTGATATGAAGAGCGAATAATGATCTTATGTTAAAAATATTGATTCACATGATAATTATTTAAAAAATGATCTTAAATACTAAATCCATACGATCGATTCACCGGTGAATCGATTTGGCGAATATTTCATTATGGATTCATCGTTAATGTAATATGTATTTTAAAATTTATCCAGGATTTCATTTGATTTATTTTTTACTTTTTTAGGATTATTTTTTTTCACCAATCAAGATCGCCCGGCAATTCATCAGGATATTCGCCGGTAAGGCACGCCGTGCAATGACCTATGTAACTACTCTCGCGATTGTCCATTCCATATCTCACGGCCTCGACGAGACCCTCCACCGAGAGATAATTCAGACTGTCCGCACCCACGTGTTTCGCCAATTTCACACTGTCCAAACGGTTTGCAATTAATTCTTCCCTCGTTGGTATGTTTATGCCCATGTAACAAGGAAATTTCAGTGGTGGAGATGCTATCCTTATGTGTACCTGAAAAAGTGTATCAAAAATTACCATCTATTGAACAAAACTGTTTATTGCAATTAATTATGACCATGAAAACTAGAAAAAATGAACAAACTTTTTTCTGCTTTACAAAATCGACTACAATTCCACAAACAAAAGTTTACCATGATGAATTAATCGATTGAAACTTTTTTTCAAACGAGGTAATATTTTTCAGGGAAATGAACAAAATTTTTTAAATAAAAATCACCCTGTGACACATTTTCATGGAAAGTCGAACCTTTTTCTTATTAATTATAGCGTAACGCTGTTAATTATTCAAAATATTCACCAAAGAAATTGTTTCTTTGGTGAAAGAATTTATAAAAATTATTAAACATTATTATTGAAAACGCCTGTCAATGACCGTGCTCCCGAGGGTGCGCGTTGTATAGAGCGGTCAAAGTATCAGAAAAGGGTAACAAGATTTTATGACCTGCCAGACTGCGCTACATCGTAAAAATGAATATCGTAAAATTCACTAAGTATTGGAACGTCGTGTCTCGTCAACGGAATAATCCTTTTGTTATTCCTTTACATCGAAGTAATTGCTCGACACAGTTGACTGTCTCGTTTCGTCAATTTATGGAATCAGAAAGTTCATTAGGAACGGTCGTGAGATTTTATCTTTCGGGGTTCGAGGATAAACTTATTGCCAATTTTCCGACCGCACGATCCTTGGTTAGGAACGTCTATTCTTTCTTGAGGACAGTCGATTCTTTTTCCTTACTTCAGCATTTCTACCTGTGATTTGTTGTTTTATTATATTCTGTGCTTGTACGCGTTAACTTGCCGGGCTCCTGCTTTGCGTCCACGATGACTGTGATGGGTTTTCCCCATTTGTACTCGATAAATAAATGAATTAAATTAAACCCTTAATTCCGTTCATCTGTGACTGCCGAAAATCACTGTGTTCGAAGCGCAGAGTATTTTGTTATTATAATTTAATTGGTGATAATAATTTCTTTAAAAGTAATAAAACAACAGTCAATTAAGAATAATTTCTAATTTTTCCAGTTTAAATGAATTAAAACAATGAATTATTTTAATAATAATTCTTTCAAATTAATGTGAATACATTTTGAATCAATACTTCAAAATATTTGTAATTTCTTTAATATTCAATCAAGTTTAATTAATACTCCTGAATTATTGTCACTTTTTGTCACTTGTAATTTTTCAGCAATTGAAGGAAGATGGGGTTTAAATACTTCGTAAATTTAAGGATTATATTTCTGTTCCGTAGCTTATTGTACCTCAGGTAATAAAACCTTGTTACCCTTTTCGAGAATTTTGAGGATTGACCGCTCTAACAACCGAAGCGGTACAATTCGCAACTGGGGAATTTCGGTTTTTTCTGTGAATTTTCCGAATATACTTTGCGAATAAAAAGAAAACGCCTTAGATTGTTCAGAAAAAATGAGAATTACGATAATTAAAAAATGCCGAGAATATGAAAAGTCATATTTACCTCTTTTGCACCAGCATCTCGTAGCAACTTGATAATGGGACCAATTGTGTTTCCCCTGACGATTGAGTCATCAATGAGAATAATTTTTCTGCCCCTCACGTTCTCGGAAAGAGCGCCGAATTTTTTCGCAACTCCAAGCTGTCGTAGCCTCGTGCTCGGTTGGATAAACGTTCTTCCTACGTATCTATTTTTGCAGAGTACCTCGGCGAATGGAATTTTCGACTAGAAAAAAACATGATTTATTCATTAAAAACAATTTTTCTTCTTTTGTCCTGAATGGAAATATTATTTCATGATAACAAACGATTCTAAGGTGATATTAATCAGTTTTTATAAAACGTAGATTTCTACTACGACGTTTTCTGCATCTAACGATAAAAAGTTTGGTCACAAAAATTATGGTCATTTTTAATAACGAAAAAAATGGGTTTATAAGAGTCATTCGAGGCCAAACCTGTTAGTCCCTGGCCTCGGCTTTTTTTTATCGTCGTAAAATTGTTATTAAGGAATTTGTCACGTACTGAACGGTTTAGCATGGTATTCCCCACATAATTAAACTCAATTGTCCCATACGAAGAACATTTTTATGACGAAGAGAAGTTTGTGGTCGTTTTCGATGTCGTTATAGTATTTACGTTTGAAAAAATAGATTGTAAAGATCGAGGGTCGAAGTAATGATTTTTTAATGTGTATTTTACCTGTCTGGCAAAACCGTGAGCAGCTGCAGTTCCAGATTCCGGTACCGAGCTCACAATATCGGCAACAATAGGGGATTCAATGGCGAGAACCCTTCCGCACTGCATACGAACGGAATAAACCATTTGGCCTGAAAATTATTTTTCGAATTAGCCACAAATTCAGAGCCGCTCAAGTTTTCATATTTATTGAAAAAGAAAAAACATGATTTTTACCTTCAAAAATACTGTCGCTCCTAGCAAAATAGACGTACTCAAAAATGCAGAAAGCCTGAGGTTTCTTGTCGGGTCTTTCAACGATATCAATTGTTTTGATACCTTCGCGAGTAAGTTCAACAATTTCACCAGGAAAAACTTCTCGGACATACCGAGCACCGATGCTGAGGAAGCCGCACGATTCCGACGAAATAACCCAACCCTCGGCGTCGTCATCATCATCCGATTCACTTCCTGCTACGAAATAAATATACATTCATATATTTTTACGTATTTTTTTGTTTCGTTTATTGTAATGAATGCTGTGTTAATAATTCATTGAAATTCATTGCGATTTGATGACTAACCGAGTTTACCAACTGGCACTATTTTTCCCAGGCACAGAGGTCGATTGCCATAAGGATCTCGTACTCCGTAGATTTTGTCTCTCTGCATTATCACCAGGGAATACGAAAGCGGAGCCAATTGCATCAAATGTTTTATACGTGCTGGCCAATCTGGACCGTTCACTTCACCCTCTGGAGGATTCAGACATAACGCTTGTGTGATGAGCTCGGAATCCGAATGCGTCGATAATCCAACACCACGACCAAGTACCTTCGGATCAATTGTACGTATTACTTCATTTATAATTCTTATTAAATAATCAATTTAATAATATTATTGAAAAATAATATTATTATTTATATTTTTTCAGTTTTTAAAACACCTATTGGTTTTATAAGTGAATCAGAAACTTCTTTATCCTCTATGGTGGAAAAACAGCAAAAATTGTAACTTCTAAACCTTTTTTCTTAATTTCGAAGACAATAAAAGGATGAACCTGGTTTCAATCTGGCCAAAAATCAGGATTAAACTTCACAAATGGTCAAAACAAAAGTTCAATTAGTATAAAAACATCAACAATCGATGACATGAAAATCTATTGATCTCTGAATTAAAAAATTATCCAGTTAATTAGAAAAAAAAAAAAATTGTTGATCTACACTGAACCGAGAAAAAAAAATACCGAAGAAGTATAAGCAAAATCTATTTATTCGAACAGAGATATTAACTATCGAGTTGATAAGGAATAAAAAAATAATGCACGAAGTTTAAGCAATGCTGCTGATCTGCAAAACATTAGAAAACAATTTCTGCCATTCCAAACAAAAAAATATAATCAGCTCGGAATGACAATGGAAGTTTTCTGCATTTTTATATTATTGCTGTCTCTTTATAACTTTTGAATAAATTTACCATTTTTCTCAGAGATTCCGTGTTGACGAGTTCGCCATTGTGTGCAACTGCGAGTGCACCGTGAGCCGTATGGACGACAAAGGGTTGACAATTGACTTCTTCACTGGCGGCACTGGTGCTGTACCTCGTGTGACCGATGCCAAGGTTACCACGTAGTTTCTTCATATTTTCGTCGTTGAAAATATTATTTATCATGCCCATGCCTTTGTGGACGTGAAAAGATTTGGCACAGACTCCTTCGCTCGTGACAATGCCGGCACTTTCTTGTCCTCTGTGTTGAAGAGCAACCAGGCCTGCGATAAATCAACGAATTCATTAGAAATCCAAGGATCTCAAGACTTCGTTGTGGAAAAAAGGTGAAAAATTAAAAAACAAAAGACTCACCTAGACAAACAACTTGACCAACGTCGATTTGTGACGGCCAATCCCCTGCGGCTATACAACCAAAAACACCACATTCGTGTGTCAAACCGGAAGTCTTCTGTCCACGAGTTTCACCCTTGCTACGTGGTTTTCTCACAACCACTTTACAATCGATCGACAAACGAGACATCGAGGCCGTTTCCACGTCGTCAATTTTGTCGCGAGACATTTTTTCCTTGCGATAATCTGTCGAAAAAGAAACAGGCAAACGCGATTAATCGACCCGCTAACTCAAATGCTTTGAGATCTGCTTCGTTACACCACCGAGACATCAGACTAAATAGCATCAACGTTTAGCTAATCTGACAATATATGACGAAACGAGAACCAGAGAAGAGGTCAAAGAACATCCACGCTGTCTTCACTTTACTTTATGAAAAAAATAAAATAAAAATCTTATATACAGGGTGTCCCGTTTCAATCAAAACGGTTTATTATCTCGAAAGAATTGATTTCTACAGCAATATTTTTTAATACAATAAATTAACAGTTACAAAGGACATCTTTTATTGGGATATTAAAACTGTTTTTTGCCCTGCGTTTAGAAAATCTCGTAATAACTTTCAAATTATAAAACAAACTGAGGTCTTTGCCTCTAAAAACAGTAGAGTTATTGAATTTTGACACCAGCCTCTATATTTTGCTGCCAAATAAAAATTAATGAATCATTAGAGTAGGAAAAATCTTGGTATCATTTCCAAATACTTCGTATTCTTAGAATCTAGTATTTTTTAACGTGGAATCCTCTTTACAGATAATTAAAAAAATGATAATAAATAAAATGATATGTTAGCAGTTTAATTGAAAAAAAAACTTATTTCGCACTTATTCAGACGAGAAACTCAGTTATAATTTGCGGAATTCAGATAAACAAGAAAAATGCATTTTTTCGACTTCTATTTTTAATTTCACAAAACATATTTGAGGAAAAACGATGACTTTATAAAATTTCAGTTTCAAATTAGATCCCAAGTGTATTTTAATGTTTGAACAGCTGGACTCGACGCTTACAAAGTTATCGAATTGATTCGAAAGCGAAATGTTTCTCAGCCGAAGTTCAATTCTAAGAAAACGATATTTGGATATCATCACGACAGTGATTTCTGCCAATGACCCAAATTTAAGATGCGTCTTGTTTTTTTTTTAATCACAAGATCCTCAATGCCATTTTTTATTTTAAATACGCGTAGAAAATGATGTGCTCCGAATTATAGAACTATCAGCTGTATTGCGATACAATATTTCAAAATTTTGGCCTGAAATAAGTCAAGAAAAACGATAATTGATATCGATACTTTATCGCTAATAAATAACTGCACAGGTCGTTCAATAAAATAAAAGTGGTTCGTTCGCCTCTCCCTGCGCTGGTCCAAATGACTTAATCTTGCTACTCATTAAAATCCTTCAAATACTCTATGACAATTGTCAGATTTCTCATCAATTTAACGAGAACATTTCTTGATCAATAAACGCAAATAGGAAGGTTTGTGCGTCCATCCCACCCAATGATTTTATTCGAAAAAAATGTCGACACTCAATCATTCAACAAACGTTTTTAAATGTTGATTTCGTGTCAATCACAATGATACGTTCAAATTGTAATAAAGTTTCCCAATTGCTTTTTTTTTCAAGACTCAATTCATATTTGAACATTTGTATTTTTTTGAAACAGAACATTTTTATCTTCTTTTTAATCAACAATTCGAATTTTTCACAAAATCCTTTTTGACTAAAATTAAAATCTCCCAAAACTACCATTGACAACTGAGGAAATTTGTTCAACTGTCAGAATAGAAATTGCATTATTATTATTACAATTTTGTGTTCAAAACATTAATCAGTAACTCATTTGCTTTATTAAGATACGTGGAAATTTTATAAAGTTAAGAATTTTACCGATTTTTTTAAAAGCCTTTTAAATTTTTTAATCCCAAGTGTAATGATTTTTGTTTAAAATATAAAGACGTTAGCTTCATCGTATGTTCAAAATATTTCGGATAATACATTATTGTTTTTCAGAGCATGTGCGTGTTTATCAAGTTTTCCGTATACATTTTCGATGAAAATAAAAACATGTGATTGATGCAAAATTACTGTGGGGCTTTGAACAACCGTTCAAACTTGAGAAATCGAAGATATCGTCGTATCTGTGACAAAGACCCCACAGGGATCTTTCCAGTTTGTCCTTATCTTCACTGCTCTTATAAACTATTGACCCCCCACAATGCAACTCGGATTTTTATTTTATCCTTCTCGGTCAATCACGAGCATAAATTATTTATTTCGCAATAACATTTCATCATCGTTTTACGCGTTGCAAATCATCGATATTATATCTCGTAAGTTGGTGGCTTTGAAAATATTTACGATTCATTTTTTATTCACGTTTGTAGAATTTTTTAAATTATTTATCAAACTCTATACTTTATTCTAGAGATTCTTTCCCAAAATTGATCATATTTTGACATTTCCATAAAAATATAACTTTCATTAATCAATGATTCGCAGATGATATCCAAGTTTGCAAAAATTAACCATAAACTCGACTTTTGAACGTGCCTGTGGCCGAGACTACTACCTTGAATGAAAATCGATTAAAAACCCGAATTATTCTTTGAAAAATCTCGATAAAAATGTACCATTACAAAGTTCGTATTTATAAGTCGATGGTTTCGCAATCTATCGTTGTTGATGTTTTTCTATATCAAGAAGACAAGCTGTGATACGAATTCATTTTCATTACGTTCAATTTGTATATAAAACTCAGCATAAAAACAATCTCGGAAATCGAGCACTTATTTTGCACCTCAACTAGCGAAATAACAAGAAAAACAAACATATTATTCTTTCATTTATCAAATCATAATTCATTCTCTGTAACATTTTCAATAAGAAAAAAGAGAATTCATAATTAGTAAAAAAAAATAATTATAAAGTGCCAACAGACTTCAAAGCTTTCTTGTTTTATTTTTTCATTCATTTTTTATTTAATTTTATAAGCGGTTGTTTGCTGAGAGATGCTAATTATGCAAAAATTCACTTAAAATTAAAAATTCGCATCAATAATTTTTAATGGCATCGAAACTTTTCAACGAAAAATATTTGTCAAAAATACTACAAAATTTCGTACCAGTTATTCGAAGGTGTGTGTAAACTCTGACTATTTCTTATTTGAATTCGAGAATGACCTACGTTTTCTGGTACATATTAAAATAGATCGCTAAGAAAAAAGTAGTTCACATTTAGAGCAACGGTTCGTTCAAGGCCATAATTTTTCGTTCCTCCCCGAGACGTTTATCTAACAGATTCGAATAAGTTATGACCATTTGTTTCGAGTATCGTTCTGAAAAGATATTTAAACCAAATAATCGATAACCGAGATTGTCGTTTGTCAAGTGAAAAAATAGGACGATTTGGTTTCGACTATGGAAAAGCATCAAGTTTAGTGTGAAAAAATTATTTTTCGAAAAAAAAAAAATGTCTCGAAAGAATTTGCAACCTCAGTTCGTAAATCGTCACGAATTTTGACAGTAACTGTACAGCCACTTGTTGGACGTAGAATTCCCGCTTACCTGGGCCTTAAATTTAGTAAACCCAGGTAAATTTTGAAAACCCCTAAATGCAGGTCGAAAAGATGGTCAAAATAAAAGTATTTGAGTTGGAAAGCGGGGGGTCTCTTGGAAAGCAGAATAAATATTCCGAGTATATATATTTGTAGGTTCAAAGCTTACCACGTGCGTCTCAAATTCGTGTCCACACCGTAACAACGTTGAAGAGGCTTCGTAAGCGGAAAAAGAACGTGTTCACAGCTCGCTTACTGACACAAGAATGAGCTCTCGTATCCAATTGAAAGGGCCTTTTGAAACTCGTGAGTTTTTTTGCCACCTCCCTCTTTTACTATTTATCGTTCTTTTCGGTTCTTTTGGCCTCTCATCGCAACTAACAGGACATCTAAATAGTGTTACCACGTGCTTTTCGTATTGGAAAAGTAATGTGAATTTTTCGGAACTTGACGTAGACTTTATTGAGATAAAAAAATAGTTTCCCCGTTATTTCGAAATTCGATAAGATTCGTAAACAAAAATGTTGCGTACGTCTTTTTGATAAACTCTATTTACTACAATTCGTATATTATAAATATAATGTTTGTTTTCGCACTTGAACATTCATGACGTGCCGGGTTTGGAAATGAAATTTAGCCCGTAAATAGGGGGATAAGCATCGAAGTAGAGTGGGAGATGATTTTCGACATTGGCTCGATTGGACCCTCCGGGTGAAGAACAAGTTTTTCGAACCAATCCCACGAGCGTAGAGTATAGTGGGGATCAACAGCGAACGAAGAAAATCTGTGTGGTCGTGCTGTGAAGCCGGGCATTAGCTGGGAAGCATCAGAACTGCGATCATGGCTGGTAAGTTTTTTTCAATTTATTGCATGACGAAATGTTGAATGCTTATGTTTGATACATTCATCAACGACAAAACGTACGACCTTGTGTTTGCTTTTAATGAATTGAAAGAATTGAACAATTCGAGGAAATACATTGATCTTAGATTTTTGCCGGTACGAACAACATTTTTGTTGGACTGTACCTATGACTATAGGTCGGTTAGATAAAATTCCACGACGCCGCGTGCTTTCGTTGGCGGCAAAACTCGTCCGGCGCATTAATCTTTTTCCTATTTTCTTTTGAATATTCTTTTTTTTTCTTTTTACTTCAAGCAACCGACTTGTTTATACGGAGGAAGAATTTTTTGAAAAATTATGGAAATTGATTCAGTATTTGCATGGTAATTGGAATTCCTTCAGAAAACCATTGCTCCTTTTTTTTCGAGAATCGTAATTTATGATACAATTGCGGAACACAACGAATTGCGTCGCACATAGAAGTCGAAAGATCACGCGACCGCTAATAAATTGAAAAGGACAAAATGCATGAATTAGTAAAAACTGACGATGAATTTTAACACATATTTCAGGCTTGAAAACCGGGAAACTTATAATCGAGGGTAAAACGAAGCAAGTTTTCGAACTTGTGGAAGACCCGACGTTGTGTCTACTGCAAAGCAAGGATCGGATAACAGCTGGGGATGGAGTCAAATGTCACGCTCTCGAAGGCAAAGCCGCCATCAGTACAGCCACGACAGCAAAAGTATTTCAACTTTTGAATCAAGCAGGATTGAACACTGCTTTTGTCAAAGTTGTAAGTGAAACCGCATTTGTCGCTAAAAAATGCGAGATGGTTCCGATCGAATGGGTCACCCGGAGATTGGCCACTGGAAGCTTTTTGAAAAGACACCCAGGTAAAATGATTGTTTACATTAAAAAATGAGTTATTCAACGAAATTATTCATCAAATATTTTCAAAATATTACAAAAACAATTGAAAAACTAAGTTATATATCATTATTATCATTATTTTAACAGTCTTTCAAATTAGTTTTATTTCCATTTGATTTTTATTATGATTTAGCTGTAAAGAAATAACAAAAATCATCAGAAAGTATGACGAATAATATTTTCACAAAAATCCACAAGTGAAAATTATGATTAAACTCGGTAAAAAATTTATTGGTAAATATTTAAAATCGTGACTTTTGCCAAACTCGTTTGAAATTTCTTTTCTATTATTCTTTATGACTGAAAAATAGTAGTTAAAAGATTAAAAATATTTATTGATTATTTTTTCAATTTTGATTTTTAAGGTGATCTGTTAAGCGTTTTCTCGAAATATCGAGAAATTTCGGAAATTGATGTGAAATTTATTTTCAGGTGTACCCGAAGGATTTCGTTTTAATCCGCCCCTTCAGGAAACATTTTTCAAGGACGACGCGAATCACGACCCACAATGGTCGGAGGAGCAGATAATATCAGCATCGTTCAAGCTGAATGGAATTACTATTGGGAAGGACGAGGTTGACATAATGAGAAGAACAACGCTGACAGTGTTCGAAGTACTCGAAAGAGCTTGGGCGACGAGAGATTGTGCTCTGATTGATATGAAGATCGAATTTGGCGTTAATTCGAACGGAGAAATAATGGTCGCTGACATAATCGACAGCGATTCTTGGCGACTATGGCCTTCGGGGGACAAGAGGTTGATGAAGGACAAGCAAGTTTACAGAAATTTGGCAACCGTAACTGACGCTGATCTTAATACGGTCAAGAGAAATTTCGAATGGGTCGCCGAACAACTTGATCATCTTGTTCCACCGCCTAGCTCCTTAGTCGTTATTCTTATGGGCTCGCCCTCGGACGAAGAACACTGTAAAAAAATAGCACATCACGCTAAATTGCTCGGTCTCAAAACTCAACTCCGAGTCAGCAGCGCTCACAAAGCTACGGAGGAAACTTTGCGCATTTTGGCCGAATACGAAGGCAGTTCTGAAAAGGTACAAAATTCAAATATTTATTCTGTTTTCGAGCTAATCCGCAGAATTTTTGATGCACATTCATTTTTCATAGACTTCACTCTTAAAAAATTGCATTTATAATCAATGAAAAGTTATTAAGAAAAATACAATTTGACGCTTTTTTCCGACACCGGAAATTTTGATATAACAAAGAACAGTAAAATGTATCGAATAGCTTATGATTTTTGATTCACACATTTGAATAGTTTTTTTGGAAGTAATTAAGTTCGCGAATATTTTTGTTGACTCTTTGATTTTGCCTGCAATCTCAAAGATTTTCAATTGCAACTTCTGTCAATAGTAGATACGCTGATAAACGTAAGCAATGTTTTTGGTGTCATTGGGCAAACAATAAATAAAAACGTTTTATCTAATAACGATGACGCCTCCAAACTTTTGAGTGGTAGGGTATATTTGAATGACCCGTCATCGACTCATTGCGATAGCACAATCTTGCAGTGAAACCGCTCGATAAGGCAAGAATAGTTACGACAATTAAGAATTATTCGTTGCCCTCTCTACCGACACAGATTTATTCTTTTTACCCTCTTGTTTCATTTTTTTTCTTCTTCATATTCTAGGTGGTGTTGGTCGCTGTTGCCGGCAGAAGCAACGGTTTAGGTCCAGTCCTCTCTGGCAACACACCGTTCCCGGTCATAAATTGCCCTCCAGTCAAACCGGATAACGTGGCACAGGACGTTTGGTCATCTCTCAATGTTCCATCCGGTTAGTTTGAAAACATTTACACAATTTTCACTACAATTAAATAACAACTGAAGATTTAATTCGAATACGAGTTGACTTGAAATTTGTTCAATTGTCTCACGAATAACAGTTTCTTTGAATTGACATCTAATCCATCCTTATCAACTGCTTCCCTCAATAATTTGCATAGGCAGCTTACTTATCTCTTCCCAACTATTTGTCAGCAACTGTAAGGTTCCCTGATTCTTTCTGGAACTTCAATTTTTCTTCTCGACATATTCAGTTCATTTGTAATCAACAAACTGTTCTTATTCTTGAACGAGAACAAGTTCTTGAAAATCTAGTGATCTCCTTTATAAATGACTTTCCAATAAGCTTTTTGTTTCATTTTGATAATCCAACTTTCTGCCTCTCCATTTGTCTTTCAAGTTTTTGAAAATATTTCTCCTCCTAAATCAATGCTGCGTCAAATTATCAAAAAATAAATAAAACCTTGTTATTTATCAATAGATTTCTCGACTGCGTATGTTGAGAAAATAATATCCTATAATCGCAAAACATGTGATGAAATTAATTACAGATCTTTACTTTCATTTGTACGACGAAATATTTATGTTTGACTTTGATTTTTCTTTATCAGGTCTCGGTTGCACAACTGTACTTTATCCCGAAAGTGCGGCTCTCGCAGCTGCCCAAATTCACGCTCTTCATGATCATATTGTATGGTCACGTTTGAGAGTCAAACAACTGACGAATTTCATCAGCCTCAAGAAAGCCGACGTCAAATTCCGCAACCTGACAATTTAATTGAGACAGCACGTTTACTACGAACCGAAAAGCAACCGGAAAATAAGCTTTCATATCATTATTTTTATATTGTTTCTTCTATTTTTTTATCTAATATACTAAAAACATATTTTTTTTCTGATATAAATGTTTATGATAGCGTTATTGGTCTACACCATGCTTTTATTGTTGCTCGTGGTTTTGTACTGGGTACAAATTTACAATATTCGTTTGTTTCCCGTGAGACAAGTTTTCGAATGAAATTCGTCCGAATCAGCGAGTTCACGGGCATGTTAAACTTTGCTACGCTACGAGATTTATCTCGTTTGTACAGAATTTTGTTGTTATTTCAAATATTTACATAAAACAATAAAGTCATATTTTACAAATGTTGTTCGTACAATGTGTTTATCCACATTTATTCTTGAATACGTATCACGATTGATTTTTCTTCGAGAGTTCCTCTATATCGGAAATCTCTTTTGGACAACTCGCGGTCAGTACGATCGGGCCATTTTCCCCAATTAAAACATCGTCCTCGATCCGAATACCTAAACCGTGGAATTCCGGAGGTGCCATTTGATTTCGTGGGTTTACGTAGATTCCTGAAGAAAATAAATTAAAAATATTTTTAACTATTGATAACTTTTCGAACGGCAAAATTCTGCTCAGAAAAATGATATTTCCGTCAAATTCAAACAATTTTCGTGATTACGTAGATACTTTAGGGAAAGAAGAAAGAAATATTTTCAAAATTTGCGAGAAAAACTAGGAAAAGTGTTATTTCTTATCACTTATGAATTTGGAGCGTTTTTTTGTTTTTTTATAACGTTCATGTACCTGGTTCCATCGTAACAATCATTCCTGGTTTTATCCTAATTGTCCTCGAAATCATTCCGGTATCATGAACGTCCATACCAAGATAATGACTAACATGATGAGGGCAATAAGAATAAGCTGCGGCACGCAAATTTTCACCAGTTAAAGTAGACGGTATGAGCCCTACTTCCTGCAGCCTTTGTCCCAAAAGTATACACATGTCGTAAAACACTTGATCAAGAGTCGGCAATTCTGCGAGCTGCGAAGTCAGAGTTTTTTGGACGTCCAGAACAATCTCGTAGAGAATTCGTTGTTGAGGAGTGAAAGTTCCATTAATTGGCCAAGTTCTCGTTATATCCGACGTGTATCCGTGATATTCACAGCCTAGAAAATAATCGTGAAGACATATTTTAACATGAATGATGTTGAAAATAAAATATGAAAAATAAAAAACCGAGTGGTGAGAATTCAATTGCAATGAAGTGGAAAACTTTGTGTCAGTATTTTCAGATTTTCTAATTTATAAATTTGAAAAATTTAATAAATTCTTTTTGAACTAGTTTTAATTTTAAACTATTTGGAATAAATTGTAACGTATTTTTACCAACCAGCATCCATGAGGACCATTTCGCCATTTAGAACGATCTGATTATTTTTAATATAATGTATAACATTGGCATTTGGACCTCCAGCAACGACCGGAGGATAAGCCAAAAATTCAGCGCCGTTCATTCGACATTCATAATCGACTGTTGCGAATAATTGATGTTCACTCATACCAGGTTTAGAGACTTCTATAGTTTTAGCAATAGCAGCCGATGCAACTTGGCAACTTTTTTCCATCAGTTTGATTTCTGCTTGGGATTTAATGAGACGAATTTCGTGAAATATTCTCTTGGGCGAGGTGAAAGTTTGATGATTCGTTAGTTTAACAATGTTCGTTAATTTCTTATGCAATTCCGGTTGCAATATGCATGTGTTGTCGTACCAGATGGAACTTTTTTTATTTTCCATCAAATGCGATACGAGATATTGCTCAAAATCTCCCACCGCCAAGCCTTCATCCACGCCAAACATTTGAACCACCGCGTCAACTCCTGTTCTTGGACCATCCCACAGTTCGGAATGATGGTCTTTTCTTCTGACAAAGAGACGCGATGAATAATTGCCACCGTGAAGAAACAAGACCAGAATAGAGTCAGGCTCTTGGCATCCGGTGAAATACAAGAAGTCTGTGTTTTGTCGAAAAACATACGGTATCTTATCAGACATATGGACTATGCTCGAAGACGGTATTATAACAACGTGTGAATTTTCAGGGTTCTTTGTCACATACTCGTCCTTCGATATTCGCGCCGCTAACTTTTCTCTTCGTTCTCGAAACTCTTCCAGTCTCAAGCCTGGCAATAATTCACCCGGTTTCACCAAATGTGGATGAGTCGTGTTCGTCGGTTGACCATAAGTTACAGATGGACGACGCGCTTGACTCGCACATTGTGCTGCGTTTTGGGAAGCAAGGCTCGAATAACATGCCCGTATACCTGCAATTTTTATTACAAGTACAACGAATTAATATGATACGGACACAAATTGTTACTTTCATCCTTCATTTAAAGTACATTCCACCCAAGAATCATTTTCACTTGGAGCACAACAGAAAATACTGCTCTCGGTGATGAATTCATTGATTTTTGAAACGGTTCGAGCCAAACACCAAACATGAAAGGAAACTGTTCGAAAAGTGAAAAAAAAAATTCTGTGGCAATTCAATGATGCAAACTTCAACATGGTCACTTTTTAATACTGTTAAAACTGTCAAAAGACAAATACCTCAAGGAGACTAAAAATTGACTGAAATTGTCATGCAAGAAAAAAAAAGAATATAAAAAAATGTTCGTCTATAATTTTGCACTGATTAATTTCTATACTTGAAGAACACTATTCAAAAATATTTTTTCTTTAATTGCAACTATGACCCTGAAGAGGTTGAATGTCAAAAGTGTGATTGAGCGTTTTGAAATGAATTGACATAAATATTGTATTAAAGGATCGATGATTATTGAACATATCGATGGAAAAAGTCAATATTTATTCGCGACAATGTTTAAAATGCATAAAAAAGTGGATTTGTATTGCGAAACTGCCAAAAATCATCATAACCTAAATCGAATGATTCTCCTAAACAGAATGTTTTTCTGTTAATTTAAAACACTTTCTTACCTCGATTATCGATTCTGAGGCCACTTAGATTTTTTGCAAAACACAGTAATCTAAACCCAAGCATATTTCTAGAGAAATGTGACAAATAATATTGACTCGAGTGAACAACAAATGGGTGATGTATTTTTTATTTGGCGGGCCGGAAGACTCAGTATCGTGCGTGTGGGTCAAGAGTCTGTTGATTGGTTGGAATAAAACGGAAGTACAGGTGGCGCCTTGAAACTCTCGTCTCTCATTGGTGAACGTGAAAATATTGGTGTCTGGTCGTAATATATGTATATGCTCGCCGTAAATATTTACGTTTCGCAATCAATACGCCAAAGGATATATCGTGTACCCCGTTTAATTGTTACACCCGTAACAAAGTAGTTCTTAATTTACAATTAGCCAATACCGCAACGTTAGAGAATAACCGTGTTTGCACAATTATGTAAAAAACCAGACAAACCAATAATACTTCCGGATTGTCTAAAAGTATCGCGATCACGGAATATAAAACACCTCTTGTATTTACTTTATATATATAGAAACGAGCTCGTAGAAACACGATAAAAGTCCTGTCAATTTTCATCAACTGTCAGCGAGTAGAGAAATAATGCAAATAGTGCAAATTAAATGTGATTAACGATGGCAGCTCCGAGAATTACGAGGGGAATGAGCTCAGCCAAATAGAATAATGACGTTTGTCTAGGTACGCCAAGATTTTCTATAACAACAATCAATTTTCGAAATCACCCAGTCTAACCTCAGGTTACTAGGACAGATTTTTTTCCCCTGTTTCCTATGTTAAATCATTGTTGTGATTCGTAGGAATTTCATCCTCCATAAGGATTAGAAAATGAGTGGCCAGTTGAATATTATCGTAAGACCTCAAACATGTATCGACGAAAAATGGCTGAGAGCCGATCTACAAAAATTTCTCACTCGGGACGGCCTGGCGGAATTATGGAACGGTATGGTACGCGATGGAGAAATCGTTAGAACTTTCAGCGACGGTCTTATCAATTCTGCCGGTGTAGTGGCTAGAAAAGGTGATACTTTTTTTTGGTTTTTACAATTTTGCGGTAGTCTTCATTTACTTGGTAAATTAATGACGCCTGAATGTCAATCAACTCCTCATCAGCGCACTTACTTTCACTGAGTTCCCTTTGGTCCAAAAAATGTACAGAAGTCTCCGAAATTTTCTAATGAATCATTTTCGTTCGAATTAATCCAGGAAAAGTATAATTTCTGATAGAATCAATGACGATGAATGTGGACTTGCGCTCCCAATGAATCAATGTGCTGACGGAGGGTTGAAAATCATTTTTTATTTAATGCGTAAAAAGACTAACGTCACATTGACATAATTATTATTATTATGGGATTGTTTCATGGTTTTTGATTTTGCTAAATCATTAATATTATTTTGACTTTATAGATTATTTTAATATATAATTTTTTAATTTCCATAAATAGATATTTGTCGTAGATTTGTCCGTAAATGTAATTGTATTCCTGGAAGTGATTTTCTTAGATATTTCTTTCAATCGAACCATGAAAAAACATTTACATCGTTCATGAATTTGATGAAAGTTTTTTAATGTTTAAATCGTCAAGTTATCGATAATTCAATCCATAAACACTTTTTTCAAAGCTGCTAACAATTTATATGTAAACGAGTAATTTTCAATTAAAGTTCAAACGAAGAGTATTTTACAGTAAATAAATAATTATCGAATTCATAAAAGATTGGAAACATAACGAAATGTCTCGACTTTTTCCATGGATGGTTTGTGAACACGTAGTCGAAAAATGATTTTCTACAGGTTCGAGTGGCCATTATTACTGCAACTCCCGAGTTTTGTCATGTTTATGTTGCGACGGTATCTGCGGACCCCAGAGCGGCTGCAATTGCGGACCTTGTCAGAAATTGGACGAGGAAGAAGCAGCAAGAGCGGCCGCGCTCGTGGACAAACCACTTCCCGCACAGAGCATGATAGATTCCTGGCTCTGGGGATCTCAGCCATGTAAGGATTTCTCTTCATGAGATCTTTTTCAAACATTCTTGTGCACGTGATTTTTCGTTATCGTTTACACGGTTTTTTATCATTGTTCAGCAACAAACGACTGGACGGCTTGCATAGAATCGTCGATCAAAGAACAGAGAGTTTTGTGTCACGAAGTCGCGAACAGTACTTTGTCCGCAACTCGTTTGCGACAACGTTTGATAGTAGCTCGAAGATATTTTACAGCTTTGTCGCGACACAAGCCCCAGGAGAACAAGGAAGTCACTGCAACGTTGATGAAAACATCACCAAAGTCACAAAAAATGTACGTTCTCGATAAATTCGTGATGAATCGACTTAATCACCGAATTTTTCGATCTCGCTGTTTGCCGCGTCAGGTCTCGAGAGTTAAATCATATTTTTTAAGAATTCAATAATTAAATTTACAATTAAACATCAAGCAAGTTGAAATTTTGAGGAATGAATGAACAAAAAGTAAATATTTGGCGGTGTTCCAATTCTTTCATGTTCCAAGGTTTCCGTCATCGAAATCGATGTGACCAACAAAATCAGTAACTTTTGAAAATTCAATTAAAAAAACAACAAAATTGATTTCATAAATCTTTTCGATGGACACCAGCATAAAATCACAAAAAACAAACTTCAATTTGATATTAAAACTAACGATTTATAATGATTTCAGTGTGAAACCAAACGAGAAAGCGGCGGTTGGTTTAGCACGAGTGGGTACACGTGCAGCGTTAAATTTTTCATTCGCATATCTACGTCGTGCGTGGCGATCGGGTGAGGACGTAGATTTTTGTCGTGAGATATTAACAGAGTCATTGGAAACGTTGCAAGCATTACCGGAGGCGACGTTGTTCGAGGAGAACAATGTGTCGCAAGTGTGGTTGGACGTGGTGGATAAATCAGCGAAATTTTTGCGTCAAGTTGTAACGGGTGACGTGGTGAACGGGAGATCATGGTGTCCGGTACCGGTGGCGGATCAGCACACGGCTCTTTGTTTGCTTTTGGAGTTGGTTGCGCAGCGAGGGACACTATCGAGTCTTTTGGATTCGGTGTTGTTGCTTCTTCATCTGAGTGGAAAATCGAAAAATCAGGACAACCGAGTAATGGCACCTGGGCTATCAGCGCCTTTGGTGCCACTTTTGCGCCGTTTGAATTCGATTACAGCGCCGAAGAGTCGGCGCACGGATGAGAACATATGTCCGGGACCTTGCGAAGTTCTTCTCAAGTATCTTGTTTTACCGGACGACGATGGGATCGCGGTGGATCTTCGTAAAGCGGCGGTTGTGATAATGTGCAATTTGAGTCGTTTGGCAATGCCGTTCTTGCCACCATTGGCAAACACTGAAAATTTCACGACGGCAGAAACACAAACGTATCAGGAAGTGATTGCTTGGGGAGCTTTGAAGTTCGGTCCAGGCTCAGCGCCGTTTTATTGCGATACTATCGCGGATCTTGGAGTCAAACAGTTGTGCTGTGCGGACGGGGCGCTCGTTATATTGACGCAGAATGGAAAAGTCTACATGATGCACTACGATTCCGAGAGTCAATATCCCCAGAGAATATTCGGCTTTTCAAACAAAAGCGTCAAGATGATCGCCTCGCATCCGGATGGCAAACATTATTTGGCTTTGACGCAAGAAGGTGTGCCGTATTCTTGGGGCGTCGGAGCCGGTGGTCGACTGGGTCACGGTGACAGCGCGTCTTACGACGAGCCTAAAATAATCGAAGAGTTAGCTGACGAGGATGTTGTCTTTATCGCTTGCGGAAGTACTTATTCAGCGGCGATCACGAGCGCCGGGATTTTGTACACTTGGGGCCAAGGAAATTGGGGGCGACTCGGCCTGGGCAATTGTTGCGATACGTTCGTTCCAACCCCAGTTACTTCTTTCAACGGACAAACGATCGTCCATGTTGCTTGTGGCACCGGAGATTCCCAGACGCTTTGTTGCACGGAAAGCGGTATCGTGTATTCCTGGGGCGACGGGGATTACGGTAAACTCGGTCGTGGCGGCTGTGAATCTTCACAAACTCCAAAAATGGTTCGGGACAAGCTTCTCGACGTCAAATTCGTCAAGGTATACTGCGGTGGACAATTTTCCGTCGCTCTAACTGCCGAAGGCAAAGTTTACACGTGGGGCAAAGGGAACGCTTATTGCCTCGGTCACGGTAACGAGAATCACGTCAGATTTCCTAAACTAGTCGAAGCTCTCAAGCACAAACGAGTCAAGGACTTGACCGTCGGTGGTGTCATGGTTCTTGCTCTCATGGACGATCATCAAGTCTACGGTTGGGGTAGAAACGACTATGGACAAATTGATCCCGCACTCGAAAGTACCGTAATCGAGCCTACGCTCTGTCCCACACTTTCCAACAAAGGAATCGTCGGTTTAGTTTGCGG
Organism: Campoletis sonorensis; assembly: GCA_013761285.1. Lineage (NCBI taxonomy): Eukaryota > Metazoa > Arthropoda > Insecta > Hymenoptera > Ichneumonidae > Campoletis > Campoletis sonorensis. Next base: position 204,001 of record JACEOJ010005749.1, on the reverse strand, counting down.
TTCTACTCAGAGTTTCGCTTGGTCACTATCCACGAGAACAGTGGCAAGCAGAGTCGCCTTTGTCGTTGAAATCTGCGAGGAAACATTCAAGTTGCTTGACATGTTGTTGGGCAAATCGTGCGAGGGACTCCCAGGCACAAGACCACCTACACAGGACCGCGAATGTCTAGCAGTCTCGACGTTGAATCTCCTCAGACTTCAGTTACACGCCATGATAACGCACAACGTAGATGGTAAAACAGTCGGTCTCGGTTCCACGCAACTTTTGAACTCTCTGAAACACCGCTGCGTCAGTCTCGCGAGTGGACCAGGAATTTTGGCTACGATACAAGAAGCTGCACAAGCCGTTCTCCAGACTGGCTGGAGCATTCTTCTGCCGACTGCGAACGAAAGAGCGAAAACTTTGTCCGGTTTTTTGCCGAATTCCAACAGCCTCGAACAACCCAACACCAACAAGGGACAACAATTCATGGCCGATCTTCTAGTCTCGAGTCTAATGGCCGACGGAGGTTTGGAACAAGCTCTCAAAGCCGCGATCAAAGCAGAAATCGTTGACGTTCCGGACGAGAAAGAAATCCCCTCGAACTCAAGAATAACGAGTGAAGCCAAACAGGCGAAAGAATTGAATTCCGAGAAACAACAAAATATGACGATCTCACTTTTACAGCTTGTCAAACAATTGATACGCAATGGTTCGTGCATCACGCAATCTCGACTACAATCTTTACAACAACAATCCGTGAGGAGCGAAGAACGCAAATTGGACAATTCGCCCAGCTTGAATCTACTGCTTCGCTGTCAAAGATTGCTAATCGCTCAGATGTATCAGTGCTCGAGAAGCACCGAAGATCCTCAGGACGCGGAGATCATCGGGGCGGAATCGTTGCTGAAAAAATATATTATACAAATATGCAATCACGTGACAGAAATATTGCCGATTGCGAGTGAGCTCGCCTCGACGAGCAGCAAAAATTTTGTGCTCGTTACTAAAATTCTCAAAGGAGATATTATTAATATTTTGCTCCCGGAGCTGGTGATTTGCATGATATTGCTTCAGGTCGACAACGCAATGTTGCTGAGCGGCATGAATTGGCTCGAAGTTTTGGGCCCTGTTCTGGACGCTCTCGATCAATTCAATCGTCTCGCACCTTCCACGGAGAAAGAGGACGCCGATGATTTGTCCTGGCCCGGCATAATCGCTCCTCAGCAAAGCACCAAAATTCCTTTGAACGAAGAACCGACTTTGATACGTTGGGCCGATTTGGAGAATCATAATCGCGACGGTGGTCTATGGATCGTTGTGAATGGAAACGTTTACGATGTCCAGGACGTTTGCCAGGAAGGAACTTGCACCCTCGAAATGTTTCATCGTTACGCTGGTCGCGAACCCGCAACGATAACTTCATTGCCAAACGTAACTCAACAATTGCCAGCCCAATTGACGCGCTCCATGATGGATTCTTGCTTCGTTGGTTATTATTGTCAACCCGAACCCGACACCACTCAATTTACCATCGAAGTTATGGACGTTTGCTCCTCTCTCCTCGATATGGAAAGAGCTCTTGGATTCCTTCTCGGCCTTCATGCCCACCGGATGCGTCAAAGTCTCGCCCTACTTCCCGCCGAAGTAGAAGCGAGCGTATGGCTAAACGCGAATTTTCTACGAGGCGGCTTGCAAGTCCTCCAACCAGCGAATCCCTACGAAGAGGAAAAAGGCGAAGCTCGAAGCAACAACTCCACACCAGCGACCTCACCGACTGAACCCGCGCTGCCAGCCCGCAGCAAAGACGAACAACAACGTAACTCGGACGACCGTGTCACTTCCTTCATTCACGCTCTCGCTGAAAACCACAAAACTGACACTAACGTTCACACTTTTCTCGCTATGATCGATAAATATAATAAATCGAATTTCTTACTCTCACACGTTGATTTTTGCAGCGATCATCCGGTCGAAGAAATCGGTCGTCTTCTTATGGCAGTCACGATAAAACATCTTGCTCTCGGTTACCAAAGCCTGGAAATCGTTGAACAGGAACTCACCACGGGCAACGGCAAATTGTCTAAAGCTTTGATCGACATGGTGCGAACTATACACCAGACCAAGTGGAATCTGATAAGAACGAGGCAACAACAGAATCGTAGTTACAAAGAAGTTTGTGCTCCTGCTCAAGAGAAATGTCGTTTTTTGCTCTACGAAGTAAGGCCGTCAACGAGTTACGAGATAAAGGCTTATCAAGAGCTCAAAATTTTGCACACGCTGCCGAGATTTCGTCGAGCCGTTCATACGGTTATGGCTGAGATCAAAAGAAACAAAGAGTCACCGAGTAAAATGGAGGACATCGTAAACGCCTCGATACAAAACGCCAAATCTCGTGGAAAAACCGAGGACGGTTCTTCACCAACGACCAAAGATTCTACACCAACCGGCGGTATCCCCGCGTCGCAAAAACTCGAGGAGGTACTCAGTACAACAAACGTTATAATGCAATTGCACGAAAGAGTTAAGACGAAACCTTTGATCATCGATCCCCACGAGCTCATGACGAACTTGATTAATTTCGTCGTCGCCGAAGACGGTGGCGACGTGGAAACTCTTCGCAGAGCCATGTACTGCCAGATTCAACGAGTGAAACTTCGCGAGCGAGGCATATTCATGATCAAAGAATTATTGAAAAAAGATTTTCTCATTACATCCGTCAAATATTCGTTGCTCAATGGATGGTTGGGTTTGACGCACGAGAATACGAATGATCTCGGATCCGGAATAACTCATCCACTGAGCAACATTCAGATGGTAACGCCTTACCAAAAAGTTAAGATTCAATTGGCTGAAGCGGAGATTGTCTCGTGGGCGATACGAGCTTTGCGAGCTTACGTCATACAAGCGGAGCTCCCGAGCAAGGCGAAGGCCAGTGGAAAGAGTAGTTTGAATCAAGGAACGTACACGTGGTTGAGAAAACTGCCCAGAGCAAGATTTCTCCTCACGATACTAGGAATGTTGACGAGTCATCACCACGCAAACGAAATTGGACTGGTCGTTAATTCGGGGCTGTTATCGAGTATTTTGACTCTTTTGAGACAAATCGGACCGTCGATGAAGGCGGAAAGTTCGAGGCAGAATGATGCAACGGCCATTTACGAGGATGCGATACAAAAGAGCAAACCACCGGCGGTACAATTGACCGGAATGGAATTGGCGGCGCTTATGAAAATTGGAACTAGAGTGGTGCGCGGAGTTGATTGGAAGTGGGGCGACCAGGACGGTCCACCTCCAGGGGAGGGGCGCGTCATTGGTGAACTTGGCGAAGATGGTTGGATCAGGGTTCAGTGGGACAATGGAACGACGAATTCTTATCGCATGGGTAAGGAGGGTAAATACGATTTGAAATTGGCAGAACCACCGGCGCCTCAGGAAAGCGATTCCGACGACGAGTCCCCGATGGACACGAACAAAACGATCGTTGATCCGTCCCGCGAAATCCATCCGACCACGTATCTGAAAAAAGCTTCGACTTCCCTGTTACGAATAATTTTATTGTCCTGCGGCGCGAACGCTGACAATATTCAACCTTCGGCGATAACGATCATTGCCTCAGTTCTACGTGGAATCATGTCAGCTGTGAGCAAAACGGACACGAGCATGTCGACCCAATTGGCTCAGGAACACCACGAGACCTGGGCGACTCTTGGGTTTCTAAAATCAATCGCAACCTCTCAATCTCTCTGTCGTGCCCTCAGCACCCAAGCCTGGGTTGATTTTCTCTTGAGTTTAATCGCCGAAGAGAACGAACCTAATTTGTGCAAACAAATAATGGCGGTGAGACTGCTCTCGGCTGTTTTGTCCTCGTGGGCATCGGACAATCCGGACATGACGCCCTTCCTCGAGAAAGCTTTTCAACTTCTCGGTCAAATAGCACTGATGTGCGAAGCTGGCGGCAATTCGGAACTTCACGCCAATAAATGTAGAGTTTCTTTGACTGCTTCTCACAGCTCGACCTTAGCAGAAGAGCTGATAACTCTCATAAGATCATTGCACTTGTTGCCTGCTTGGAATCCTACGATCAACTCATTCCTCACCGCCAAATTATCCCTGGCTTCGGATTTACTGAGCGATGGTCCGCTCTTTCACATACAGATGAACGAAAATGGCGGAGAACACAGTCTCCTGATTCAACAAACGGCAATGGCGGCCCTCATAGTTATCGGAGGCTTGGACGATCGTCCCCGGATCGGCGGGTTGGTTGAGATCGACGGCGAGATCGGTACCATTTGTAGATTCACACCTCACTCTAAATTGATCGTCCAAATGCACGAAGAAACTGGTGTACGAAAAAAAGTAGCGTTCACAGCGATCAAAACCATAACCGAAAAGTTTCATCTCGATAAAATGACAATGAGCGATACTCTCTTGTCCGCTTGGGCTAATTTGTTGCTTGGACATTGTAGGCTTGATCGACGACCCGGCGGCATGCCAGTTATAGCTGGAGTCGTAAATTCTTCAATTTTGCGCACTCAACAGGAACAGCTGGCAGCGTTGAACGCAGGTAAAGCACTTTTGGGCCATCAGAACAAACTACGACAAGTGCTCAAATGTCCAACGAGCTCCGAGACCGACGAGGATCACTGCAATACCCTGTTGCAAGAGATGTTGATCAGAGCCACGAAGCCACAGCCTTTGAAGCCGATATTCAAGAGGAAGGAGCTCGAGGAAGCGGCATTGGCAGTTTCGCAGTATCTCGCATCGGAATTAAGACACACGCCGATTCATCGGGCGGGCGTTACTTCAGAGGCAGCGACACCAACATCCGATTGTTCTCTCGTGTCACTCACCTCGAGTCAGAAGAGACATTGTAAGACGAGCACCAGTCGAAAAGCCACGACAAACTCATCGGCAAGTCCCCTGGTGACTCAATTAACGGAAATGGGTTTTCGTCGAAAAATCGTTGAATTAGCGATTCGTAGCCTGAGCGTCGCCGAGAGTAACATCACGGCTGAGAACGTCGTCGCCTGGCTGTTGGAAAAAGCAGATACCGGGGTTTACGGCACGGACACGGATATGCTTTCGAGTTCGGACAGTGTTTCCGATTCGGATGACTCAAGCAGCGAGGATATCGACGACAGTCCTTCGACCCACGAAGCCAGCTCCGTAGCCCAACCGACTTACATGAAAAGATCCGATTTTTTGTTTCCCGATGAGTACGCGATTTATGTCCGCGACAACGTAACCGCAGGGATGTTGGTACGTTGCTGCAAAAGTTACGAGGAAGTCGAGTACGGTGATATTGGCCAGGTGGTCAGGATCGACCTGGAAGGACTCCACGACCTGAACGTCCAAGTCGCTTGGCAACACAAGGATGGAACTTATTGGGTAAGATTTATTCACATCGAATTACTGGGTCATCCGCCTGCACTTCCAGGTCCACCGGCTCTCAAAGTCGGTGACAAAGTCCGGGTCAAATCATCAGTTACCGTTCCCAAGTACAAGTGGGGCTCGGTGAATCACACGAGCGTCGGCGTCGTTACTGGAATAATCAACAACGGTAAAGACGTTTCGGTCGATTTTCCACAACAGAGCAGCTGGACCGGATGCGCCGCGGAAATGGAAAGAGTTCCTTCTTGCCATCACGCAGTTTCATGCAATTCTTGCCACCTCTCGCCGATTTCCGGTCCCAGATTCAGATGCAAACCATGCGATAATTACAACTTGTGCGAAAATTGTTTTTACACCAAACGCTCACACAGACACGGTTTTAATCGGATCGCCGAACCCGGCTCGGCGGCTGTTTACGCTGGAAAACCTGGCAGATATCATCGTCAGGATCTCACCGAATCATCGCTCATCGACGATTGGTCCAAGTGCATAAGAACTTTGAGCGTATCGTCGAGGGAAAATTGGGCCACGAGGCTGGTCGATGGATCAGGAAAGTATTGGCAGAGTTGTGGCTATCAGGGCAAACACTGGATTCGTTTGGAAATGCTACCGAGTATTCTAGTCCATTCTCTCAAAATCGTAGTCAATCCCCAGGACAGTAGTTACATGCCGTCGCTCATAGTCGTCAGCGCTGGCGATTCGTTCAGCAGTCTTCTTGAATTATCGACGATAACGGTGAGAAATACTGACGAAACAGTCACGTTGCTTCAAGACATCAAAGAGTATTATCCGTGCATCGAAATCGCGATAAAACAATGCAGGAACGGTGGGATCGACTGCAAAATTCACGCTTTGCAGATAGTGGGAAGAAAAAAATTGTTTGAGAATCAACTGGCAACATCGGTCTCGTTCTTGGCTTCGGATTGGGAAGTAGTTCAGGAACAAATGGCAACGCAGAGGGCCGGGGATGCTCATCAGAGCTCCGCGATATACGTGTGGGGATTAAACGACAAGGACCAGTTGGGTGGCCTCAAAGGTTCTAAGATCAAGCTCCCGGTTTACAGTGAAGTGCTGTCGAAGCTGAAACCTGTTCACATCGCCGGCGGCAGTAAGACTTTGTTCATTGTAACGCAAGAAGGTAAATTGTATGCTTGCGGTGAGGGTACGAATGGGAGATTGGGTCTGGGGGATAACAACAACGTTTACGAGCCAAAACCCATTCCGTTTCTCAGTCAATACGTCATTAAAAAAGTAGCCGTACATTCCGGTGGTACCCACGCTTTAGCGTTGACACAAGACAGCAAAGTGTTCTCGTGGGGCGAGGGTGAAGATGGAAAACTGGGTCATGGCAATTGTCTGTCACTGGATAAGCCTCGCCTTATCGAAGCCTTGAAATCCAAAAGGATTCGCGACATTGCATGCGGCTCAGGACATTCCGCGGCAATAGCAAGTAACGGAGAACTTTACACCTGGGGATTAGGAGAATATGGTCGTTTGGGACACGGCGATACAGTTACACAAATGAAACCAAAGCTGGTAAAAGCTCTTGTCGGACAAAGAGTCGTGCAAGTAGCCTGCGGCAGCAAAGATGCTCAGACCCTGGCGCTCACCGAAGAAGGTTACGTTTATTCTTGGGGCGATGGTGATTTTGGAAAGCTGGGAAGAGGTGGAAGCGGTGGATGTTACACTCCGTTGCTCATAGATCGTCTTCTGGGTCTGGGAGTCGTCCAGGTCGAATGTGGAGCTCAATTCTCACTGGCTCTGACGAAGTACGGTGAAGTTTGGACCTGGGGAAAAGGGGATTATTTCCGTTTGGGTCATGGGAACGATCAGCACGTGAGAAAACCTACTCTGGTCGAAGCTCTTCGTGGCAAAAAAATTATTCACGTTGCTGTGGGCGCACTTCATTGTTTAGCAGTCACAGACACTGGCCAAGTTTACGCCTGGGGTGATAACGATCATGGGCAACAGGGAAACGGTACGACGATCGTAAATCGCAAACCATCGCTGGTCCACGGACTAGAGGACGCTAAAGTCAATCGCGTCGCTTGTGGCTCGAGTCACAGCGTCGCTTGGGTGCTCACGGATCACCAAACATCGAGTAATCAAGAACCAGTCGCTTTCGCAACTGCTAAAGATCCTCTGGGTCAAGCTCTACTCGTGACGACTTCAGCACAAGAAAACAACGTTGTCAGCTCGACGAAAAACGTCAGGCCCTCGCTGTCCAACATTATTTTGTCGCTGGAAAGCAACGTCGCGAAACAACAAGCCCTTCAACACGTTCTCAACGCTTTACACATAATGCAAGCACGAAGCGCCGTTGTCACCGCTCTCCGGAGTCACACCGACGTGGTTACGAGCACCGAAAAATCTTGTCCTCCGGATACACCGTCCGAGGCGACTACGAGTGTTGTCAGTGTGGGTCACACTGTCTACCAAAACGTCGGAGAAATTGCACAAGGTGGTGGCGAGGCTCCTGCCAACGTCACCGAAGTTTCCAATCTCCAATCAAGTCCACGAGCCACCCCGGCACCCGAGGACTATTCAAGCAACATTTTTCCATCTATGTCAAGCTCCGCGAGCTTGTCCTCAAGAGCTTCAAAAATGTCGACCAGTGCAATGAGCGTTATTGCTGCTACTCTCACCTCCAATGCTCAGGTTGTTGGCGAAGCTGGTTCCAGCGAACCAGGGTTGGACGAATTCACCTCCAGCCTCAGCGAGGACGACGCTCGGATGCTCGTCGATCTCTTAAAACTCGCTGTGGCCAACAGAGTCTGCAATTCAGCTAAAGAAATTATTTCCAGTGTATTAATAGCTCTGGGAAAAACAAAATCATCGATAAGGAATATGCTGCTGGAACTTTGCGTCACGGAATTAGAGGACACTGCTGTAAATTCAAACTGTTTGAACAACGCGCCACAGCCCGTCGTTCAAGAGAGTCCACATCCTTATATCGACGACACAACGCTGACGGGACACGTTAAAATCCCAGGTGCCGAGGCACTTAGGGTCGAGTTTGATCGGCAATGTTCAACGGAGAAGAAACACGATCCCTTGACTATTATGGACGGGGCTGGGCACGTGGTGTCCACAAGATCAGGGATGGAATGGAGCGAATGGGCGGTTGAAATAAGGATTCAAGGTGACGAATTACGTTGGAGATTCTCGTCAGACGGTTCGGTCAACGGATGGGGATGGCGTTTTACGGTTCATCCTATTTTGGCGATTTTGGCGCCTCACGAACTTGGCTCCGACCGGGCTGTTTTGTCACAACCTTCAATCGCCCTTGCCGAATGTCTTCTCGACCATAGTCTCATCAGCTCGGAACGGAGTATCGTTGGCAGGCTCGCAACTTCTTTGGCACAATGCAGCCAATTGAGTATTCTTACGGCACAGCAGAGAATGTGGGCTTTGAAAAAACTCCAAATGGTTTACGTAAACGGTCCTGGTATTCGACCGGATGCTGCACCTTTAACTTCTCTTCTAGGCTCTTTGCCTCAAGCTCTCCTGCGACAATACGAATACGAGGATCCCGCGGTTCGAGGTGGCAAACAATTGATGCACAGCGACTTCTTTAAAGTTCTCGTTGCTCTCGCCTGTGACCTTGAACTTGACAGTATGCCATGCTGCATGGAAATTCACAAGTGGTCGTGGTTCCGAAGATATTGCCTCGCAGCACGTGTCGCAAAGTCACTTGTTAATCGTACACCATTGCCCAAAAACTTCTGCCTCGATGTCACCAAACGAATCAACGAAATGATCACCGAGGATGACGGTGGAACCAGGGATCACGAGAATCATGAACTTTTTAAGAAAGAACACGACGAACAGTTGCTCCTGTGGCTCAACAGACGACCCGAGGATTGGACACTCTCGTGGGATGGCTCTGGAGCCATTTACGGATGGGGACATAATCATCGAGGCCAATTGGGTGGCCTTGAAGGCGCTAAAGTCAAATTGCCCTCACCATGCGAAAGTCTCTCTGCTCTTAGACCCGTTCAACTGGCTGGCGGTGAACAAACACTTTTTGCTGTTACTGCTGATGGAAAAGTCTACTCGACTGGTTAGTTGACTCACGTGTAAATCATTTTACAAATTTGCCATTTTTTTATCATTCTCAAACATCGTTCCAATGTATTTTTTCTACGCTCATTTTTTAACGACGATTGGTCAGTGCTTCCTAATTTAAAATGATATACAAAAATTTGTGTTTAGCCCCCCCGACGATATATTCAATCGAATAGTTTGCATTTAAGAATTCATGTTTTTTGTTTACTCAAATTTCAGGATACGGAGCCGTAGGCAGACTCGGTATCGGAGGCACAGATTCGGTTCTCGTACCCACTCTTCTCGAATCCATACAGCACGTGTTTATAAAAAAAATTGCAGTCAATTCCGGTGGAAAACATTGTCTTGCACTTAGCTCCGAGGGACACGTTTATTCGTGGGGCGAAGGAGACGATGGCAAACTTGGTCACGGTAACAAATTGTCTTTCGATCGGCCAAAACTCATTGAAGCTCTTCTCGGTACGGAAATCGTCGACATTGCATGCGGTGGACATCATAGTGCAGCTATAAACAGTGCTGGACTATTGTACACTTGGGGAAAAGGTGAGAAAATGTTAAACGATCGAAACTGTCACTTTTATTTCAAAAGTTTTTTATTTTTTCTTCCCTCAACCGAAGTTCTTAATGTCGCAATCGCTAATACAGTTGATTAATTGCAAATTATTGAAGAAAACATCAGTAACGCGAATTTGCGAAACGATAATGTATTGAGAAAAAGAAACACTTCAAATGATTCACCCATTGATGGATTTTTTCTAGGACGATACGGTCGCCTGGGACACGGAGACAGCGAGGACCAATTGAAGCCAAAAGTGGTTGGTGCTCTTCAGGGATACAAAGCAGTGGACGTTGCATGCGGAAGCGGCGATGCACAGACACTGTGCGTGACTGATGACGACAATGTTTGGAGTTGGGGTGACGGCGACTACGGCAAACTTGGCCGAGGGGGAAGTGATGGTTGCAAATGTCCAATGAAAATTGAATCTCTGGCTGGATTGGGAGTCGTGAAGGTCGAATGTGGAAGCCAATTTTCAGTTGCGCTAACGCGATCCGGAGCTGTTTACACTTGGTAAGTATCTTCACAATACTCGAATTATAAAATTTCTTGTCGAATTTATTTTCTAATGATTATTCAATCGATCAAACTTTTTTACTCCTTTAAATTGCAAGAAGATTCTGTGAAAAAAAGAAAAATAATGTTTTGATAAGAAAAACACTCGTATTTCTTCAGTTCCAACTTGTAATCCCAGTGGGATCGAAATTTCTCAAAAAACGCATACAATTCAGAAAAAAAAATCGTATTTTTTCAGCTATGACTTATTTTTATTTTTCTCTTCGAGTTTCTAGTGATTTATGAGTTGTTGCTAATTCTCTGAAGCGTTAAATTTTCGCTACTTTTGTTATTGTATATGTCAGTAATGTCTGTTGTGCCGAAACTGCTCGAAAACAAAAATCGAATTTCACATGATTAATGAGTTGTTTTGAATTGACACAAGTGTGGAATCCATGTTATTTTTTTCTCACGTGAATGTCGGTTTGATTACGAGGAAAATCCTAAAAAAAACAACTCTGAGAAAATAGGGATTTTCTCAGCCGCAATTTTGTTCTAATTTTCGTAAAAGAATTGGATGAATAAAATTATAATTAATTGCAGGGGAAAAGGAGATTATCATCGACTAGGCCACGGAACGGACGACCACGTGCGAAGACCACGAAAAGTGGCAGCTCTCCAAGGGAAGAAAATAATCTCAATAGCGACAGGTTCTCTGCACTGCGTTGCGTGCTCGGACAAGGGCGAGGTTTTCACTTGGGGAGATAACGACGAGGGTCAATTGGGAGATGGGACTACAGGAGCCCTTCAACGTCCACGACTCGTTCATGCGCTCCAGGGGAAGAAAATAACTCGTGTTGCTTGCGGAAGTGCTCATACGTTAGCTTGGAGTACGACAAAAGCGACTCAGAGCAGATTACCAGCGACGACACCGATGGAATACGATCTCGTTAAAGATTTGCCATTCGCTGCGCTGCACAATCGTCTTGTTCTGCTTCATCACTTTGCTGAACTTTTGTGCCCGTCTCTCGTCATGTTTCCTACCTCGGGAACCATGGGCCTTAATAAATTAGCGCCCATGCTCGTTTACAGCATCAAAGAAGCGACTTTCCGAAAAGTCGTTCAAGCCACTATGGTCCGTGACCGACAACACGGCCCTGTCATCGAGCTCAACAGGATTCAAGTCAAAAGAGCACGCAGCAAAGGTGGCCTTGCAGGTCCCGATGGTATCAAATCAGTTTTTGGACAAATGGTTGCCAAAATGTCTCTCCTGACCCAAGACGTTTTATTCTTACCGCACCGAGTTTGGAAAGTCAAATTTGTCGGTAAGTTCGTGTTTCCATCGTCGATTCATCTGATTCAGTAAAAATTCATTAGCGATCATGAATCGCTTTAATTAACTCATACTTAATCAAACTCTTTCAAATTACAATAGGAAAAAAAAACAAAAAATTATACTTTTGATCAAAATATTTCAATTCCGAAAATGTTTATAAGATAAAATTCTACTTTCAGGCGAAAGCGTCGACGATTGCGGCGGTGGATACAGCGAGAGCATAGCGGAAATGTGCGACGAGTTGCAAAACGGTTCACTTCCATTATTCATACCGACACCGAACGGTCGTGACGACAACGGAACAAACAGAGATTGTTTTCTTCTCAATCCAATGGCTAATTCCGATCTGCACTCCACGATGTTCCAATTTCTCGGAATTTTAATGGGTATAGCAATAAGAACCGGAAGTCCTCTGAGTTTGAATCTTGCTGAGCCGGTGTGGAAACAATTGGCCGGAATAGCTCTGACTCCTGCCGATCTCACCGAGGTCGATCGTAATTACGTGCCCGGTTTACTTTGCATCCGGGACATGAATCCGGACGAAAAAGTATTTCAAACTCTCGAAATGCCTTTTTCAACGCCTTCAGCAGTTGGACATGACGTTCCGTTGTCCAATAGGTCAGTTTCGTTTTTTTTTTTTAATTTCACTTCGATTAATTGTACGTTCTCCAGTGAATCATTTTGCAATAGTTAATTGACGAGCTCATTCTCGGATTTGTTAAACCATGAATTCGATTCGATTACAGATATCGAAAAATCACCCCGGAGAATAGACACGAGTATGTGCGTCTAGCCCTGAATTATCGTCTCCACGAATTCGACTCGCAAATAGAAGCTGTTCGTGAAGGATTGTCGAAGGTTGTGCCAGTACCGCTTCTCGCTTTGTTCAGCGGTGCCGAGCTCGAGACAATGGTATGCGGAAGTCCAAATATTTCGCTGGTCTTGCTTAAAGGCGTCGCGACTTACAAGGGCATAGAAGTGACTGCGCCGCTTGTCCAATGGTTCTGGGACGTCATGGAGGAATTTTCCAATCAAGAGAGATCGCTATTTTTACGTTTTGTTTGGGGAAGAACTCGATTGCCAAGAACTATAGCTGATTTTCGAGGCAGAGATTTCGTACTGCAGGTTCGTTTGAATAAGGAGAAAAAAAAATTCTGTTCGAATCCATATTTATCATCGAACCCATGTTTTTATTCTGATCTTTTATATTTATTTCTTTTTAAGGTGATGGACAAATACAACCCGCCTGACCACTTTTTACCAGAAAGCTACACGTGCTTTTTCCTCTTGAAAATGCCGAGATACTCGTGCAAATCGGTGCTCCGACAGAAGTTGAAATACGCGATACACTTTTGCAAGAGCATCGACACCGACGAGTACGCGAGAGTTCAAGCAGCGACAAACTCCGACACCGATGACTCAGACAGCCTCGCCAGTGAGGAACACACCTCGCTATAGCTCCGAGAGAGGGAAGAATAAATAAGTAAAATATAACAAATAAAATACTGGATAAACAAGAAAAAATCGAGCAATGAAAAACAAATAACCGAGGCCACAAGCACCGCTTCAAACTGTAATTGCCGGCCAACGTTTACTTTGCAAAGAAATTATTTTTCCTAATCAGTATTTCAGATATTATTCGCACGTGATAATTTTAAGAAACAGGCTTTAAACTAAAACAAAATGAGAGTAAGAAAGGAAAACAAACAAACAAAATACTAAGGGACTCGAATCGTGTGCCCATGGAGAAACGAGACTGTCAGACTTCGAAGTAATCAATCGCTCTGAAGATTGCAAAAAAAAAATAAAGTGAAACATCGATTAGTTCGAATTTTAATGTTAAAGAAAGAAGAAGAAAGTGGAAGAGGAAAAAAAAGCTTGAAAAGATCGCAATAACGTAATTGTCTACACTATTCTAGCGGTATATGACGCCTCGTTTTAATAATCATTAATTAATTATCGTATAATCGAAGCTCGGTAAAATTTTTCATCATTTTTTATTATTTATATTAATTATTTTCCCCCCCGAACACCGAGCGGGAATGATCGAATCACGAGAAATAGTCAATGGGTCGAGAGAGATCCAATTTCGAGTGAAACAATGTATGGTTGCGATTCAACGACGAAAGCGAGGGAGAGAAAAGAGATAGAGGGGTATGAAAATTCTACAATTCAAAAGTATGAGTTTTTACGTATGGCTGATATTTAAAAATAATAAAACGAGAACTATTACCAATCTGTTATTGTATTTAAAAACTAAACGGTTAAAAACTTGTTCTACTATTAGTTAGACATCATTGAATTTAATTGTCGATCATTGTAAAGTTACGTTCATAATGATTTATCCATTTTCATTATGATTTACGAATTATTCAATTTTCAAAATAGCCTTATATGATTCCAGTGATCCAGTGATAGTAAACAACAACAACAACAACAAAAACGAAAAAACACACTCACACAAGAGAAAAAGAAACGAAAATAAATCTATATTATACCATTCGTCCTGTTTGTTTATTAATTCATTAATCATTGTTAATTGTTTCGAATTTTACAGGCCATTTGGGAAACAGCAACGAAACGGAAGCTCACTAACGACCCACTATAATTACTGAACTATTTTCAAAAGGAAAATAAAATAAAAAAATTACTACGATTTGAAGAATACGAAAAATCAAAAATTTTCTCAATCCTCGTACAGTCGTTTCTTCAAGGTCAACCTGTTTCTCCGGTAACGAGTTCTTTCTGTCACGTTTTTTGAAAAGAACAAAAAATACGGGAATTTCATGCGATATTCTCGCGACTTGACGGACAAAGAATTTATTTTTTTCTTCATTTTTCAAAAATCCTTCTACTTTTTCATTTTTATTGTAATTTCTCTTTTTTTTTCTTCTGTTTCATCGCAACTTGTTATTTGTCTGTCCGAGGCTTCCAACGCTGGCGAGTGTCTCGGCCTATCAATATATAACCCTGGACGGCAATGAATATACGTGACTGAAGAATCGCACACACGTCAAACAACTGGAACGAGAGACGAGAGTGCAAGTGCAACGTTTGAGAATTATTCTTCGCGAGGGACGGTCTCTCGTCCATACGTCTGTCCATGAACACGCGTAAAAAATGAAAACTACTCCGCCGAGAGATTCTGCGCGAGTATGCGTTGCCACTTGTCAGTAACGAACCACGTGCAGGCCGAGATACAATCATTTTACTCACTCAGTCATAGCCCCGTTCAATTCCGCATCTCAAACGCACCGCTTGTGCAAACCAGACTATCGTATTTCAAGAAAAAATATCATAATTTAACGACGAAATATGCAAACAATATCGTCGAATTCTCCAATTTTTTTTATCTCGGAATAACTTCACCAAATCAAAACAAAACAAGTGTCAAACTCGTTTTTCAAAGCCCGGGCCAGTTGTTTCCCAATCTTTCCACGAGTATAATCGAAGCGATTGAAGCAGCGGGATCTAAAGTTTCAAATTCATTTTTTAATTCAAAATTTTTTTATTTATCCATTGTCTGCCGATTTTTTTATTTGATCAATGAAAAAACATCGTTTTTCGGTCGTACATTTTAAAACGTGAGAAGATATGGACTTCCGGATATTCAGTTGTGATGAAAAAACTTCAATTTAATTATTTTAGCTCGAATTCTCAAGTTGTTTCGAAATTTACATTGCTTCTCGGGTAGACATTCGAACAAATTCTTGAAAACGATCTTTAAAACAATTAAATTGATACCTTCTTCGTGCTAATGATTATGTTTTTTTAGACGTTGAATCAAAAGTTATAAATTAGTTCGATTTTTTCTTATCTTTGAATGAAATTTCCGGCAATGTCAAATCTGCATCGTTGAGAATCGAAGAATAATCTTGAGACGACGATTTTTTTCGAGTTTTTTCAAACCAACACAAAAACTGATGTATTTTTGTTCGAAAAACGAGTGTGTGTGTTGAATTACATTATTAAAAGTATTGTGAAACGATACCGGCGTTCCGTTGAACCGCAACGCTCGAATTCAAGAAATACGATAATCGAAATGAGTGATTTATCATTGTGAAAAGTGCTTATCGAATTGCTAAATAATTGCGTCGTAAATATACTCGATAAAAAGAAAAAAAGTGATTTCAAATCTTAGGGAGGAACGGTGACGATAAATAAGAAGAAAGAGTAAAATTAGCTACTTTTTCTGTATCGTGGAATTTCCTTGTGATTTGATTTTTTTTTAATTCCTTTTTAATAATCACAACAAAATATGTTGCCAATCAATCCTTATATTATCTCCGTGAATTGCAAAATTCCGATACACATGCACTCCCCAAGCAAAAGTTCAAGAATCTACATACACTCGTGAGAGACTCGTAATCGTTATTCCAATTAAAAACAAAATAGATGTATGCATACGAATTTATATACATTTACATACTATGGCGAGAATCAAAGCGATTTACGAATCAGTCGCTGCTCAGTATCGCGGTGGCTTCAAGAGCATTATTGACGGGACGGGCACAATGTTACGAACCGCAAAAACAAAAGTAATTTTTTTTATTCTATTATTTCGTTTATAATTAAACTAGTCAAGAAATTCTTACCTTTTTGGAGTGTAAACCATGAGAATAATATTTTTCAATGGGTTTCCTGTGCAAGATCGAAATTCATCGACAAAAAAACAAAAAAATCTATCAAGTCAAACATTAAAATTAATTCATTGGCCGTAAGGATGTTTTGGGGTAAATTTTCAGTGACCTTCCTAAACGTTTGCTAAAAAGATTTCTTAAAATATATTACAGAAGATATTTCGTGGAGCAAAGTTACTCGAAGAAAATCGAGGAGTGTTTATCACCGAAAAAAGTTGCAGCGTGATCTTTATTTGAGAATTTTCTTCAATGATTTTTTGAAAGATCAACTGAAACTAGAAATTACATTAAAATTGGTGTTCGAATGTGACTAAATTTTTTTTTTCATCACTTTCAACGTGATTTCTTCCCGGGAAATAAAATTCGTTGTTTTTAAATAAAAGCAGACCTGATGAAAAGATTTTGATCATAGATTCCTTTCTCATGAGCTTTTAAAATTTCATGGAAATAAAACGTATCCAGTTTTTCAAACAGCCTGTGAACGAGTGATTTGTTTAATTGAATTTTTCTTCCTATTCTTTATTTTGTAGTTACTCGTAAAAAATAGCATAAGTGGACGAAGAAATGTTCTCACAAAAGCGATTGAAGAAACGAGGAAGACGGTGACTGTACCGGAATTTGCAGATGTTGTAATTATAGGTAAATTATATTTTAAGTCTGTTATGACGTGTGAATGCTTTTTTTTACCTCTTTCCAGGAACATTTTTTGTCAAACTTATGATAATTTCGATTTTAGCATTTACTTTTTTGATTAAATTGTGATGTGATTAAAAATTGAACATAATTTGGTCACAGGTGGCGGAAGCGCAGGTTGCAACGCTCTCTATCATTTAGCGAAACAAGGAACAAACGCTATACTGTTAGAACGCTCGAAATTAACATCAGGAACCACATGGCACACCGGTGGTTTGTTTTGGCGTCTTCGGCCGAATGACGTGGACATACAATTGCTCGAATCCACGAGAAAATTGCTACTCAACCTTGAGGAAGAGACTGGTGTCAATCCTGGTTGGATACAAAACGGCGGACTGTTTATTGCTCATTCGGATGTAAGTCAAAATGAAAAAAGAAAAAAAATATTTTGCTCAACATCAGAGGAAGAGGGAAGAATAATTTTTGGCATTCAAAAAGTGATCATTTTCAGAAAAATTTAGATAAGGAGATAAATTCTTGTCATTTTTCGAAAAAAATTTTTTTTTAGTAAATTTAGAAATATTTGAGTCCACGACTCAAATATTTCATTAAATTTCTTAAACCATTACATTTACATTACGTTACATTTTATATTTCTTTGCGTATTGTCATGGAAACTCCGGATAAAATGAATAAATAATTATTTTTCTTCAATAAAAAAATCCATTCGGAGTAAAAACGAACGACTAAAAAATCATAATTTCAGGTTCGAATGGATGAGTACAAGAGACTTTCAACAGCAGGAAAAGCATTTGGTGTCGAGTCCGAAATATTGTCACCAAATGAAGCACATAAATTGTTTCCCCTTCTCGATCAAAATAGTTTCACAGGAGCGTTATATTCACCAGGCGATGGAACGATCGATCCTGCAATGTTCGTTGCTGCTCTGACAAAATCTGCAAAAAGTCACGGAGCGCGGGTAAACTTGAAAGATTTTTAGATCAAATTTACACAGAGTCCAATGAATCGTGTTAAACTTCTACCAACCAAAAAACCTTTGTTTACAAACGAAAAAAAAAGAAATTCTATCATTCGGGACGTTATTATGAAAAAATCTTATTTCCAATAATTTATCATTGTTTTATATTTCATTTTCGATCAAAAATTGTTCCAATTTAAATTTTGTACCATCAGATAATCGAAGATTGTCCAGTGAGCAGAATATTCACAGAAAAAGACGACGGTGGAAGAAAAAAAATAACAGGAGTCGAAACTCCATACGGAAAAATACGAACGAGTTGTGTTTTGAATGCTTCCGGTGCTTGGTCCGGAAGTGTTGCTCAATTAGTTGGTTTAAATATTCCTCTGGTTTCGATGAAACATGCGTACGTCGTTAGTGAATCTATTCCTGGTGTTCATGGCTGTCCAAATATTAGAGATCACGACACCAATTTGTACGTCAAAGTGCACGGTTCGTCCATGTCAATCGGTGGTTACGAGTCCAATCCAATAATTCTCAAATCGGTAAGCAATAACTTAGTTAAACTGCTAACGTGGTTGGTCCAGAATTTTTACATTTTTTTAAATTTTATTCGTGACACTAATGAGTGTGATTTATGTTGTAATTAAATGTTTATTTTGATTGATTGAATTAATAAAAATGATGAGTCTTGCGTTCTTCAATAATATTTAGTCCCCAATGTTTCATTATCGTTATTCAGTTGGCAAAAGATTTTTCCTTTGGATTGTACGAGCTGGACTGGAATGTTTTCAACAAACACGCTGACGAAATGGTTAAATTGATACCAAAGCTCTCAACGACGGGAATCAAGTCAACGGTTTGTGGTCCTGAAAGTTTTACACCAGATCACAAACCTTTAATGGGTATGTAACAATAAAAACAAGTCCAAAAGTGCAGCTCCATATTCCTCTAGTTCTTTCTTTACTGGTTTCAGGATGTTTACTTCCAAATTATCGCGACGATTCAAAACTTATAGATTTATATGAAATTGACAATTGCAGGAATCTTTAACTCGATCTTTGAAAATATTTGAAAAATCATATACTCATTTTTTTATCATTTTTTTAGGGGAAGATCCCCGATGTTCCGGTTTCTATTATTCGTGTGGTTACAACAGTGCAGGAATGATGTACGGCGGTGGTTGTGGTGAACAAATAGCTTCTTGGATAATAAACGGCCGTCCGGACCAGCACATGTATAGTTACGACATTCGAAGGTGAAATTGAATTCAAAATTATTTTCAAAAACTCCAATTTCATGAACCATAATTAACCGAGTACGCTTCTGGGTCTGAGAAATCGCGAACAAAGTGTAAAATAAAAAAACTGCATCACATCAAACGGTTTTTATAAGAAAAAGTACGGGCTACACTAAATTTTTCAAAAATCTGGTATCCCAATTTAAAAAAACATATTGATTACATTTTTGTAGCATGAAAAATAATTTTTATCTAATATTTTGTCAAAATATGTGATCCACTAAAAAATAATAATATTGTATTTAAAAAATATTAATGCGTCGATTCCAACGAAAAATATTGGTGAATATTATAACGTAATGTTTTAGGAATAAATTTATGAAATTTTTATGATGAATTAACGATTATTCTGTTATAATTATCGCAGATTTTCATTCGATCAAATGAGAGATTCGGTATGGGCAAATGAGAAATCCCACGAGGCATACGCAACGAATTACAGCATCGTATTTCCCCATGAAGTGTCTCTATCAGGACGGAATTTCAAAAAGGATAAATTTCACGACGTCAGAACAATTTTCACACACAGAAATATATGAAAATAGAAAGAAAAAGCTAGGAAACAACAGGAGATAAAAGAATTCTTAACGATTTACAGTTGTTTATCCAAAACGGTGCTGTGATGCAAGATAGTGTTGGTTGGGAAAGGCCCGCATGGTTCGAACCTGGCAAAAAAATCGAAGTTCTCCCTTACGATTATTTGGGAAGTTATGGTAGCAAAAAACATATCAATGATCAATACGCTGCCTGCGTAAATAAGGACTGCACGTTTGATTTCCCGGAACACCATGAAAAAGTACCTTTCGTCAATTTAAAAAACGAAAAAAACAAATTTCGTTGTTTCTTCGTAAATTTTCTTGATCCAATTTTTGTCGGTTTCTCAGATAACTTTTCCAGCAGCAATTTAGATTTTTGGCTTCATTACAAATTCGCTTTTTATTTTTAAAGTAAATTTGCACAATTGCGCAATTGAAAACAAAATTTTAGCTTGAAAAATTTACTTTCGAAGAATAAATGCATTTTTTTTTTCTCAGATAGGCAAAGAAGCTCTAGCGTGCAGAAATAACGCTGCATTATTCGATCTCTCGTATTTTGGAAAATTTTATCTCTGTGGTGCAGAGGCACAAAAGGCTGCGGATTATTTGTTCACCGCCGACACCCAATGCGAAGTTAATGAAACAATTCACACGTGTGTGTTGAATAAGCGGGGAGGCGTCGAAGCAGATTGCACTGTAACTCGAATTGAGCCAGGATCTGGTGGTGTGATAGATCCAATTTTTCAGAGAAAAGCATTTTACATTGGTGAGAAAATGGAATAATATTATTTTCATTATAATCAAATGCTGTGACGATATTTTTGAGTGACTTTGATTAAAATTGAAAAAATGCTTTCTTCAGTTTGTGAAGGAACAGCAGCGACTCACATGTGGGCTCACATGAACAAAGTCCTGAGTGAAAAAGGCTTTGAAGCCACGTTGCATGATGCAACGGAAAATATGGGAATACTTTCGATTCAGGGTCCAAACAGGTGAGCAGAGAAACAATCGAAAAGTACATCTAAGTAATGATTCGAATAAAAATCATTATGAAATTTGAAAAAATTCAAAAATACGACGAAATTAAATGATTTTAATGAATTGCGAATGATTTCAGCCGAAATATTCTTGAAGAACTCGTCGATGACGATCTCTCGGACAATAAGTTTCCCCTTTCCTCGTCACTGGTAACGAACATCAACGGTTGCCTCGTTCGAGTTTTTCGACTGAGTCACGTTGGGGAACTTGGATACGAATTGCACATACCAAATCAATCGTGCGAAAAAGTATTTCAAGCTATTACCAAAGCTGGAGAATTCTACAAAATGAAACTCGCTGGATGTCGAGCCTGGTACAGCCTAAGTTGTGAAAAAGGTTACGAACATTTTTTATACAACCGAAAAAGATGAAAAAACCTAATGAAAAAAAAAAATTACTCATGAAAACTTTTATATCTAAATACCCCCAATCGTTTAACAAAAGGAAGTGTTTTCTTTTCGTCATTAAAATACGAAAATTGTAGAGAACATTGATAACTTTGTGATCGATGTGTTGTAGTTGTTTTTTCGTTTCGGCATGGAATTATTTATTATTTCGAGATTTATTTTTCGGATATCGAAATTCAATGGATTGGGTGGTTTCAAGTTCTACAAAAATTCTACTTTTATTTGGAAAAGTTCATGAAAGAAAATACCAAATAATTTATCTTGCGAATAAAAGCGAATTTTAAAATTGTATGTGATATTCTGTTTTTTAAATGATTTGAAACCCTGCAGGACATCCGTTATGGCATCACGACCTCACATCCGTGGACAACCCTGTGGAGGCTGGACTGGGACATTTGTGTAGAAGCGAAGGGGAATATTTAGGGAAAAAAAGTGTGATGAGAGCGAGATCTGATGGAATTAAGAAGAAATTGGTACAGTTTCACTTAAAAGAGTAAGTTTCAATTATAATTGAAGATCTTTGCATTAAAATAGTTATTTAAAAATATGTACAATTGTCTTTTTAACATAATATTAAATATAGAATAGCTTGCATTTCTTTTGCATACGAATTTTTTTTCTTTGCAGTCATGTACCTTTATGGGGACTGGAGGCAGTTTATAGAAACGATGTACTCGTTGGATATCTCAGGAGAGCAGATTTCGGCTACAGTTTGAACTGCAGCATAGGACAAGCGTAGGATAAAAAACAACTTATTCAAGTCCATCCCCAAATGGGTGGGAAAATCTCATGAACTTTTGCTTTCCAATTACAGGTACATAACTCATCCAGAAGGGGAAAATGTGACGAGTCAGTTTATAGAATCGGGTGATTACGAGATTGAAATAATGGGAAAGAAATATCCAGCACAAGTTTTTCTACGCAGTCCTTTTGACCCGGAGGACCAACGCATGCAGGGTCGATATTTTCAACGATGAAAAAATCAATTCCACCAACAAAAATTAATTGTAAGAACAAATAAGAAACCGAAGAATTATTTTATGTACACTGTTAGTCGGTATATCGTTTTTGTACTTTTTTTTACCTCGAATAGACCTTTAAAAACATACTTGGAAGAACGTCAACCTGCCAAAGGGTTGGCGTGAATAGTCACACTGTTTATTCTCGTTTCCGTCAGTGGTTTGTAATTTTTGGGATTTACCGGTAATTTCTCCAGTTGCTCCAGCGTGTCCAGACCGTCGATTACTCTGAAAGACAAAAAGTAGTTTTTTTTATTTGTTATTCAAGTATCGTTGGAGGTAGTGGCGTCAGAAAAGTGTTTCTCTATGAGCTTTATTATCGATGAACCAGTTGATTTAAAAAAAATCAAGCAGTGTCAAAAGTTACAAATAAACTCACTTTCCGAACAGAGTGTATTTCAAATCCAAATGAGCCTGCGGTCCGTAAGTAATGAAAAATTGACTTCCATTAGTATTAGGTCCATTGTTAGCCATGGAAACAAGTCCTCTGGTTGTATGTTTCAATTCCTCTTTGAATTCATCTTCAAACTTGCGATTCCAAATGGAATTGCCGCCTTTTCCCGTCTGGGTGGGATCTCCGGTTTGCACGATAAAGCCTTTGATGTTTCGATGGAATAAACAACCATTGTAATAATCACTGGCGCAGAGTGCAAGAAAGTTCTGGAAAACAGAAAGTACAGGTTAGAAAGTCATGGAATTCTTACGATTGGTAAAAAAAATAAAAAATGCAATCACGTAGCTGAAGAATCGAATGACTTTGCATTTTGGTAATTACCTCGCAGGTTTTTGGACATAATTCGCAAAAACACTCGATTTTTATGTCCCCAACGTCAGTGTGTAAAGTTACGCTCTAAAAAAAAAAACAAAGACATTAAATAAAAATCGTCTTGTAAATTGAAAGCGAATAAATGAAAGAACACTGAACGCACCATTGTGGAAATTCTGGAAATGTTATTGCACTTGACAGAAGAGAAAAAAAAGAGGGAATGTCGCTGTGAAGTTTTTTTTATGTTCTTATGGTTTTCATTTGTAAGGCAAATTTCCGCGGGGCGGCCATTTTTAATTTAGAAACGGAACCACCGAGATCAAAACAGAAGTGTACCCACAACTTCCTCAATAATGCAGAAGATGAATATTTTTTTAGGTGATGCTACTAACGGTATTTTTACAACGAGAAGAAAATCTTATTACCTACGTAACTTAAATAATTCTTGGATAAATTAGTAATGAAGGTAAAATGTAATTTAAAGTTTGGCACGACAACCGCGGTACGGATGCGAGGTGTGTTTGTCAAGTCAGTCACGGGCGGCGTTGCCTGTTGTCACGCGAGAGTTCCACTCGCCACGTTTATGCGAGAGTCTCGGAACTTCGAGTGGTGTTAGATTTATTTCGAAATAAATATAATAATCAAAGAACGTAACAAGAAGGAGAACAAACAAATCTCGAAACCCTCGTATTAAAGTAAAAAGAAAGAGTTGAACACGCTCGGGTGTTTAACAAAGAATTTGTTTTGTCCGGCTAAACACGAGATCGGCCGGGTTTATTAACAACGACACCGAACGCAATTTTTTTTCCCCCTAAAGAGAAAAAAAACGTGTGACAGCGAGAGGCGCTAGTTGTGTGTGCAGAGAGATCTCTCGGTCAGCCAGTCACTTTGGAACGCATGACGTAATTGTATTGATCCGAGCAAGAGAGAACAGTGTGTGAGAGAGGGAGCGAGAGCGAGAGAGAGACATTGAGAAAGAGACAGAGCGAGAGGGCCCGAAAAGTCGCGCATTCGCCATCTTGGGACGAATTGTGGAAAAGAAAGGAGAAGAAGAGAGTTTTGTGTGCTAGCCCCGCAGGCGCGATACGTTTACTCTCCGGTAACCCTGGGTGTTAATAATCCGCGGCGATCCGTGCATTAAGTAGTTTTATCGGGAATTAAACCCGTTTGTGAACTGGCAACCCATTTGGACGGACCAAGGTGAGTCGCTATTTCATTCGTTCGTTAACTTCTTGTCACAATCCTTCATTCCCTCTAAAGCCAAATAGTTTCCAGCCCCCCCAACCCGCTTTCCTCTTTTCCCCTTGTGCTTCCCCGCCTCGTTGCTTCGAGAGAAGTTTTCGTCCTGGCGGCTCCGGGTAACGCTCCGAGGAGCCGATACCGTTACTTCTCTCTCCCTCTCTCTCTATAGCCTACTATTTAACGCATACTGCATTTCCTCATTTTTTCTACCCCGACTATATTCTGTCTATTATTTCGCTTTATTTCTACGTCGTTGGCAAATTCTTTTTTTTCCACCTCTTCCTCTCTTCTCCCCCCTCTCGCACCTAAACCCGCCAAAAGTCTCGTTGGCGTCCGGCATTTTTCATTGTTTTGGCCACGATCAACGAATTTGACGTCGCTCTGATCTAAAGGGCTGGGCTGTCCCTTAAATTTATCCCACTTTTTATAAGCCTTTCATCTCACCACCTTTGAATTATTAATTTTGGGCGAATTTTTTTTTTCTACTTCTCTCTTTCTCTCTCTCGCTTTGGCGTCTCCCAACGCCAATCACGCTCACGAGAGGGAACACGCGTTTGCACTTATGTATGCTCGAGTTGCCCCTTTTCTTTTCGTTTCTTTTATAAACTCTTCTCCATTTATTTTTTTATCCTCAAACTATGTTGTTATAGCTTTCATTTTTTCACCTAAACATTTCTTTACGCCGTACGAATCAATCGCACAGCGTAACGCGGAATTTTCTTTCTGCTCGCTCTCTCTCCTCCCTCTCTCTCTCTCTTTCTCTATCCGTCTCACTCTGTCTCGGGCATTTTGACGACAAAGCTTCTTCTCGGGAGCTCCCAACCTTGCCAATTCCGTGCTACGATTTCCGAACGATTTTCTTTTTACGTCTGTATTTACATTATTGTTACACTTGAAAATCCATTCCTTTCCACCCCCTCTCTTCTCTCACCCCCATTGCCCCCACCCCTTTTACAGCAAAAAATCGTGTTGCTCTCGTCCGTTTCCCTCACGAGAGGCACACACAACGACCTCAACATTTTTTGTCTTTCCCTCTCTCTCTTTCTCTTCCTATATCTCTCGTGTACATTCACACGCAACGTCATTTTCTTTATTTTTTCTTTATGCTTCTTTTTCGTCGGCAAGATTTTACCGCCTCGAAATTTCGCTGGGGTCGTGCGTCTCTGATTCTGATCTTTTTACCCTCTATTCACGAAAGTTGTCGGAAGTTTGAGATACGCAGGTTGAGTCACCTATACCGAACGTTTTCTACTCGTTATTTCGTCACTGCTCTTTTTTTCTTCGCCTTTGTTGTACGATCAATTGCATTTTTATTTCTTCACATAAAAAATAATGTGTGACTGATTCCCGAATTTTCATGATCGAGAATTATAGACTTTTTTCGAAGCATTTCAAACAATTTTATAGGCAATTCGAATTTTTGTTTCTTAGTTTATTAAACGCAACTTTTTCCCGTTTATTGATATTTTGTGACAGTTTTTGAATGTTTTTGTAAAAAACAGATGAAGTTCCTCGATTTACTACATAACTTTTCTCTATTTATTTATTTTTTCGACAACATTTAATAACAACACCAAAATGGATAATTAGAACCTATTAGCAGTTCAATTCTGGGATCGAGTTTGAAATAAACTGCAATGAGTGTTGTTTGAATTCCCGAATATGTGATAGAATTTTTTCTGTGCGTAAAGAGGCATTTTCAAGAATAACATCAAATTCTGCAAAGTTATTTAAACAAATGTCGAATAATAATACATAAATTACAATTTAATACAACCCAGATAATGATATTGGATTTTTGCAAAAATTTAGTATAAAAAGTTGAATAAACAGTTTCGAAGTATCCATGTTTGAGGTTTTAGGGTTAAGGTCATCTATCAATTGCTTGCGTTGGGACGGGTGTGAGAGCCGTACACCTGATTCGTGTTGCTGCTAAACACATTTTATTTTTCAAAATAAAGAAAAGTTATGCCTTATTCTCTGATCAAAAAAGAAACAAACAAATTTTGGACTTTTTCTAAAAATTCAAAAGCGACGTAAAAAATGTTTGAAATGTTTGAGAACTTGAATTTCAGTCGATCTTTGTCGATTCGCAAATGTACTTTTACGCTTGACAAATTTCCTAAAACTGAAAAAAGATATAGCCGACGAATTATAGATTGAAAATGGTAAATAAATTTGAATGTTTTGATAATTTGCAGACAAAGGGTTCGTTCGTTGGGTCTGAGTGGTACTAAATGGTTGCCTGCAGACAGCATGTCTACTCTGTCAGGGATTGTGTCGAAGGGGGAGAAAGGAAAAAAGTTTCAATCGCTAGATATCAATAGCTTGTACCGGGTGAGCAGGGTAAGTATTTTTGTTCCATAACTTTACGAATCTTTGCCTTCGAATGAAATTCGTATTAAATTAAGAAAACATGAAAATGTTGATATTTCAGGGAGAATCTTTGGAACAACATCAGCAGAAAAGTACATTACCGCGTAAACATGGAATGCAGAGTTTGGGAAAGGTGCCTTCGGCACGGCGTCCACCCGCTAATTTGCCTAGCTTGAAGAGCGAACACAGCAACAGTGATCCAGCTGTAAGTCTTGTACCTAGCGGAGGAAGCGGTTGGGCAACTACTAAGGATCCGTCGCCGTCGCCTACTTCAACCACACCAAACACCACACCTGCCCCAACTCCAGACACATCAGTAGTAAGTTCCTTCAAAACTTTTTTTTCTTTCTCTAAATATTTCAAATTTGGAGGTGCATGAATTTGTTGTGTTGCTGTTTTCGAATTTAGTGAGAAGAGGAACGAATTTCTACAAATTCGTTAGTTTCACAGTACAAATGAATTTTTAATTCATCGAAAATTCTGTTTTCTGTTTTCGAATGCTTGTTTTTAAATAAATATTTGTTGTTAAATCAGACCAACTCATCACCGGCACCATGTGTACCGACAACACCTGTGCCGACGGCACAGACGCAACTCCCTCCATTGCCAGGTCCACAGCAACAGCAACAGCAGCAAATACAGCAACAACCACAGCAACAGCAAATACAGCAACAACCACAACAACAACAACAACAACAAAATACTTCCCAGTCTCCCCATCCTTCCGAAGCGGGCAACAACAAATCATCATGGAGCGCGATAATGAGCAGACCGGGAGATGTCGGTACGTATTTCGAGTCGTTTTCGTTACTATTATTCTCGCCAGGAGGAAATAAAAGGAAAAAAAAAAAAAAAGAAAGAAAGAAAACTTGACAGAGCTAGAGCAGACAGAGAAAAACAAACATCGACAAGATAGCGAAATTTGTAGGGCATTTTCGAAGAGTTTGAGAAAATTGGGCAATACGGCTTTTATGGGATTCGGAGAAAAAAAATGTAGGCGTGTTGTTTGGTGGCAGTTAAAAATAACGTCCCAGAATTGGACATTGAGGAAGTTTGCGATAAGAGAAAAAGAAAACGTGGCTTTTTGCACAATAGAACCCAGGCACACAACAGACAGAATAATTAAAAAAAGAAAAGCGTTGGCTAGATAAGAAATCAGTGACGATGGCGTGCTTGCGTTGAGAACGTGATTGAGGCACAGAAATTGCATTTTTTTTTTTTTTCATGAGACTCAAATTTCAATGAGAAATGCATGGCTAATTAATTGTTCCCTGCTTTTCCGACGCCTGCGTGATTAAGCTAAGCGCCAGCAACCTTCGAAAAATCCAGTTCTGGTAAACGTTATTAGATTCCGGGGGAAAGTCTTCTTTTTTTTTTTTGTGAATACATTTTCTTTCGAACGGAGGAAATAGCTTTTTTGTGGCGCTGTGTCGATTGGATTCGCCGAATTAATATCGATAGGTACGCCTGTCGTGGCAGCAGCGGTCGTTGGTTACGCTGGGCTCGTTACCGGGGTCGGGAGAACAACTCGAGGCGCCCTCGGACTGAGTTTCCTCGCCCATCAGTCCCCGCAATTCCAACACGAGTTTCCCAGCCTCAGCGGACAGACATCCGCCTCCGTCTCCAATCAGAACCAGACTCAACAGCCCTCGACACCGCCGTCAAATGCTACTGCGATCGCGGTCAATGTACAGCATCCATCGTTGCTACCGCAACAATCGTATTCCCACAACCACTCAGGTGGGGTTCCCCGCTTGCCACGTAGAACCAAAACAAAAAAGGAGCCTTGCTAGTTCTCTAATTTATTTATTTATTTATATTTTCTCCTTACAAGTAGTTAGTTTTTTTTCCCAAATCTTACACGACAACCACTTTATCCTTCTTTTTATTTTCTCTGCTTCTTCAATCCCCTCGTTATCGAATCTCTGTTTAACAATAGCTGTGCATTTCCGTCACGATTGTCATGCAACGAGTTTGTTTTTTTTTTTTTTCTTCATTTGTCTTTCAAGCCTCAGTTCTCCTACGTAGGATGCTCTTCATGGTTTTCTGGTTTTCTCAACTTTTTTTTTATCAAAGGCTTGAGCGAGACGTAGACATGCCACAAATTTCATACGTATTATTTTTGTACTAATCAGTATTTGTTGTATGAACTATTATTACAATTATTAGGATTTTGTTTTGTCACGCAAAGCATATATAGATATTTTTTCAGAGAGGTATGTTCGTAAATTCATAATGTTTTTCGTATTTGAAAAATGACGAGTTTCTCCAATTTTAGTAACAATTTACCCGGTTTTTGGAAGCTCACTTAGAACAAAAATTTCACGCTGCAAATATTTTCATTGTTGAAAAAGCTGCAGTCTGAAATAGAACGGATTCAGTTTTTTTGAAAATTGTTATTTATTTGTCACCATTTATTGATAACGCGTCATTCTTATTAGTGCGAGTATAAAAATTAAGTCGGTGCATCTGCCTGAAAAAAAAAACCGATGTCTAGCTCCTGTCATTTTTATTCTTTTGTAATTAGGCAACTTTTGAAGTATGTTGATTTTTTCGTTCGTTCTACGTTTTCTGTTAGCTCGGTAGACATGGCTGTGATTTATTTTCCAGTTATCAATGCAATTATTATTCACACTCTTATGTTTACTGTTACTTGCGGAACTTTTTTGTTTTCACACATTATGAAATGTTTAATCTTCACAAATTTGACCTGGCACTGTTCGTTTTAACATTAATACATTTATTTCTGTGTGATATATTATCGATGTTTGAACGTAATTCGATTTGCCTCGAGCATTCGTTTTGTTTTTTCGTGAAAAAAAAAAAAAAAAAAAAAAAAAACTTCATAACGATGCATAAAAGATGATTGTGTTGTTTTTAATTGTATATGGATAGGCGGTGTGCCGGCTGGCCCACAACAGCAACAATCGCAACAAAATCGAGAGCAGAACGCACAGTATGGGCCTGGTCCAAGTCTGCGTCCGCAAAGTAATTAAAAAATATCATTGCATCAATAATTTTTCGTTTCAAGCTTCATTTGTTGTTAAAAAAGTTAAAGCTTCATAGTTTATATTTACAGAAATTTGGGCATCGCGAAATTTTTGAGTGTATTTAATGTTTCCATTTGTTTTTAACAAATTGAAGCAGAGGGAAGCTGGATTCAAGGTGGAAGTCGTGCGTCCGGAGGAGCCGTGGCAGCTGGTACCGGAAATGGGAATACTCCGGTGGTCCAGGGCCCCCCGATAGGAATCGGAGGGCCACCAGGACACTCAGAGGGACCCGCTGGAGGGCGTCCGAGCTCGGTCCAATCGCCGGGCACGGGATCGGTCCCGGTAGGCCCACACACTCCACAAATCAATCAGAGTCCGTCTGTCGCTCCGACTCATCAACCCGTTCCAACCGTTCATCATTACCGCGGACTTATTCCCCCATTCGTAAGTATATTAACCTTCATTATATCTGTAAACATTAATAGGAAAGAATTTCGCAACGAGCGGCGAGAGCTCGAGCAGTGCTGAACTATGATGTAATAAAACTGAGATTTTCCTGGTTTTTTACTGAATTTCCAAGTGCTCTTACTCACCAACAGGTGAAATAAATAAAAACAGTTTGATAAAAAAATGTTATACTTGCAGAACACAAAAAAGTAGTTGAAAACCGGTTTTATGTAAAAGTAAAAAGAAAAATGAGTCTGTATGAACCCTTCGTGTTTACAATTCATAAAAATTCTGGGCTAGTCACTTGGGGTTGAGAGGCCCCAGCCCTTTTTAACGAATGCAGCATTAACATTATCGATCTAATGGACTATGCGTTATACCCTAAACAAATATCAAAATGGAAACTCCGTATTTAAAAATTTGTCCAATTTTCGAACTTTTTACTTAGGAAGGAAAAGCATTGGGGTCTTTCAGACCCTGGTCGAAAGCTAGTAAACCCTTTTTTCAATTGTTTGACCAATTTCGACCTTACAAATATAGTAGTAAGTAGATGCAATGAAAGTCGAGCTGGTGTATTAGAGAGAACAACATTTTGGTTGAAATACAGATGTACAGAGGAAACCTCCCGCCGGGCGGTTTTCCCTCCCAATTTCCGGCAAACGTGAGTTCCGGTGGTGGTGGTGGAGGAGCCGTAGGAGGAGGAGGCAACAATGGACCACGTCCTAGATTCAATTATTCCGCGGAGCGTTTTCCGCCACCGCCAAGACAACAGCAGCAGCATCAGCAACAGGAACGCGAACGAGCAGTTGCCCCGGTCGAGGATGATGTCGTTGTTCCACGTCCGATAATAAGAGAGGAGGATCTTACGAGAATGGACGATATATCGCACGATGCTGGCTGGGCCGCTCATGATGATATCGACTATAATCAGAAATTGGCATTCAGCGATGACGAGAACGAGCCCGAGCCCATGCGGCGAGATGATAAAAAAGACAGTCCACCGCCGAGGGAAGACAAAATAATAAATGAATCAACGATCGAGGAAAGAGAAAGGCCTAGGGAAATAATACGCGACAGAGATGGTATGAAAGACTCTCGCGATCTCATGTCTCAGCAGCAACAACAACAACATCGTTCCTGGTATCACGAACGTATGGGCTCTGGCCAACGAGATTTTCGCAGTTCCAACGGACCTCCGATTAGAGATAATTATTCACCCCAACAGCAACATCAACCACCGCAACAAATACAACAACAACAACAACCGTCACCACCGCAATTACAACAACAACAACCACCGCAATCTATTCGTATTAATCATCCTCTCAGAGGTAAGCAATATTGCATATTTTCACGCGCATTATCGTTTTTTAATAACTTCAGAACTGATCAAATGTTCTGTCGTTTGATATGAATTTTTTGATTTCTCCGAATACGAACCAAGTTTTTGGGAATCGTCTCTTCCTGTGCTTTTAAATTCACTTTATGAATTATGGAAAGTGACTTTTTTCATGCCGGAATCGTACAAAGAAATCGATGATCGTTGTCACCTTCCAGGATGACTTTTTTGAAAAATAAGTCAATGAATTTTCACAAAACAATGTTACGTGTTTGAAAATTCTTAATTTTCATTGAAAAACCTTTCGTTCAAAAAAGCCTAATTCAAAAAAAGGTTCTCTCTTCCTCAATATATGGAAATTTTCGAATAACTGCACCGCTAGTACGACAGTGACTAATAAGATCATGTATTTGGTTGTAAAAAAAATATTAGGTGTCGAAGACGAAGAAATATGGACGCAGAGACGCAGAGAACAAGTAGAAAAAGTAGCTTCCGTAGTTGAGCGTGCACGCCAACGCAAGGAAGAGGAAGAAAAGCGTTACGACGAATCGAAGCAAGCTGCAGCGAAGAAGCTGCAGGACCTTGAAGAGAAATTGAAGCAGAATAAGCAAAAGGACGAGGAGTCAATTACTGTATCGGAGCCTAAAGGTTTGATAAGCGTTCCTCCAGTGCCTATACCCGTGCCCGAATGGGAACGTGAGAAAGAAAATCGCGAAAGAGAGAATCGCGATCGTGGTGATCGTGGCGGAGATCGTGAGCGTGATCGTGAACGTTCGCGTACATCCTCCGAAGGCAAGGACGAAAAATCAATCACCATAAGCACCCGCGACAATCGACAAAATCGTGAAATCGTACGTGACGTACGCGATGTTCGCGACGTACGTGATTCTCGCGATTCTCGTGATGTTCGTGATGTACGTGACGTCCGTGATGTCCGCGATGTTCGCGATGTCCGCGACATACGCGAACCGGCCGCCGATTTCGGTCCGGTTAATCAACGCTCTGGTGGTTTCATGAGACAACAGTCCCAACAACAGGACTCTACGAGAATGGAACGCGATCGTGAACGTGATCGCGAACCCAGAGACGTCCGAGATCGCGATCAAACTGGATTTTATCGTCATTACAATTTACCACCAAGATTCCAAAAACAACAGGCTGAGAGAAGCGTCAGTACCGGGAATAATCGTGTATCACCGAATCCCGAGAGAAGCAACTCGCAGCAACCTTTCATTCAACAATATTCCGACCAGGGCGGCAATAACAGCGGTGCTGGTAATCGATGGAGTCACAACAACCACCCCAATCAAGGACAGCAACATATACACACGACTTGTAAGAATCCCTTTGAAACTTTTTACTTTTTGTTTTCACGTTATCAATTTTTTTCTTTTATTGCCCTTTCGTTGGCAGACTAGGTCATTTACTAGGCCGGACAGATTTCCGGTACCTTTTTTTTAAATGAGATTTCTTCGAAGTGAATTCCGTACTTGAACAATTAACTTCTATGTGGTTTGAATTTTCATAACGCCTACATATTGAAAAATATTTAAAGTGGACTTCTAATTTATTTCAAACAAAACTGACCGAAGATCTCGTTGATGACAAGCTAACAAAGTCCGCTTCCGGTAAAATTGACCGGATGTGTCAATGAAATATCGAAATTTAAGTGTGTCAACAAAAGGTTAAACATAATTCATGAGAATCTTGATCGCCTCTTTCGTTTGATTCTCAAACTTGAGTCCACGCATCTAAAATCTACAAATAATTAGTTGACAATGAAGAAAACTGTCATCTCATGTTTTTTCGTTTTTCTTTTAATGTCAAGAAAGGAAAAAATGACAATAGCATTTTGTTTGTATATTCTTGTTAAGCAGTATCGAGCAACATGAAAGATTCTCATCCGATCCCAATAAGTCAGCGTCGTAGTAAGGGCGATTCCGACCAGTTGGTTTCGAGCCCGATGGACGACGAGCCGCAACCTCAGCGTCCATTGTCCCGTGATCATGGCGGTCCACGATCGAGAGACGAAAGTAGTTTCGTACCATCGCGTGAAGGTCGCGATACACGTATATTCGATACTCGTCGTTCGAGTGGTCACTACAACGATTATAATCGCAGCTACAAGGACTACGAACACGAGGATCGTCACAGAAATGACAGACGCGATTCGGAGAGACACTACGACGAGAAAGATGCGAGAGAATGTCGTGATTCGCGCGATTCACGTGATTCACGCGATTCGCGTGATTCTCGCGATTCACGCGACTCACGCGATATGAGAGAGTCCAAGGACAACAAACCCGATTATGACAATTATCGCAAGGTATGTCCAGTTTTTCAAAATATTAATGCATCAAAGATTTAAGATGAAATATTTCAAAATATGTGAATAATGTTTATTTTTGTTTGATTGTGCAGCAATCGCCGCCACAGCAGGATTTAGTGGATGACCGTTCAATGCAGAGAGAGCGTCCAGAAAGCGGTGAATGGCGCGAGTCGCGTAGAGAGGATCATTGCCAAATAGAGCGTCAAACGGAGAATCGTCGCGAGACACTGCAGCGGGAAGATCGTATCGAAAGAATTGAGCGCAATGAGCGTCCCCAGAGACCGGATTCACGTGACAGTCGAACATCCCGTGAATCACGAACTTCGTTACGGGAGGACGATACGCATAAACTTCGTGAGATTGGTTCGTGGTCGCAGGACATTTCCGATTACGAGGAGAAAAAGCGTGATTCGTACAGAGAGGATCATCGTGAGCGTGAAGGTCGGTGGCAATTGCCGGGACCGGTTACGAGAGAAAAAATCGTGGCGGATGAGCTGAAGAGCGAAAAACGTGGTATGACGCCGTTAAAGCGCGGTGGTAGTGGAGTGAGCATCAGCGAAATGCAACAGCAACACCAACAACAGCAACAGCCGCAACAACAATTGGAGAAGAAAGATTCACCGACGGAAATGAAGAAAGAAGCTGATGCGTGGAACCGTAAACTCGAACGTACACCGGAAAATACAAGACCTTTGGAAAGAAGCGAAATTGCACCGAAGGCGTGGTCGGAATCGGTATCACCGTCTTTCGAGAAGGAGGATGAAAAACTACTTGAGCCGATTAAAGACGAGAAAGATATTGTCGAGATAAAGGACAGCATGAACAAATTGTGCGTCGAAGAGAGGGACGAACCTTTGCAACATAGCGAAGAAATCAAGGACGATCCCAAGGATGACAAGCGCGAGAAAAATGTTCGCAATCGGGCTAATAGCGGAAGTTCGAGAACTCGGGAAACTCGAGGAGCCGGCAGTCGTGGCGAAGGTGGAGCAGTGAGCAGCGGTGGACGAACGTGGATGCCGTACAACGTTTATGGCCGAAACTGGAGGGGCCCCGAGCCCCGTGGGCGAAGAACCGCTACTGGTCCAAGATCGGTTGGTCGACCCGGAGCCGCGAAAGGTGGATACGGACACTCCGAGATGGAATTGAGCGGCGATGAAATATCCGCCTCCACGGAATCCGGCAAAGACGAGAGAAGATCTACCGTTTCACCGAAACCTTCCGCCCAAAAGATCGATAAGGAAGATCGTAATCGCGAAGTTTCACGACGCGAGGACAAACGCAATAGCGATTACTCTCAAGGACGTAACGAGAAACGTGGCTACGATGGCAAACCAAGCCGCGAAGGTTTCGCACCCTCTGGTGAACCCTCGAGACGTGGACGCGGGGGGTTTCGCACACGTGGAGCAACTACCGGGTACGGACCTCCACCGAGCAAAAGCCCTTTCTCTACCGAACGGTCCAACGACGACAAACAACAAATATCTTCACAACAAAATCCATCGACACCAACTCCATCGGACAACGATATCAACGTGGCTTCTTCAGCGATAATCGATACAACCGACGACAAGATGACTGCGAAACAGCAAGCCCTTACCGCTGGTATCACCGGTAGACGCAATAAATCTCCCAACATACAGTCGCAACATCAAACCAACAACAAACAGGAAAGTACTGGCAATCACGGAAATCTGCCACCCCAAAATCTCCCGTCCCAGAGAAATCAACCGAAGAAAGACGACGCAAGATCCAAGAGAAACCGCAGCGGCAATCGACGGGTTAGTATTGAAGCTTAAGATTTTTTTTATTCTTGTTTATTGTCCGGTCGCCGTTGTCATGAAACAGAAAAAACAAACTGTTGAAACATTTTATTGAGAAAGCAGGTATTTTACTCGTTTTGTTTCGGATTTTTTAGGGAAGGGACGGTCGTGAACCTCGTCTTCGAGGCACTAGCGGCATGATAAAGCAGAATTCAACGGATGTGGGCAACGAGGATTGGGAAACAACGTCGGAGAACAGTGAGGAGCACGTTGACGAGCATAAAGACTCGCAAAACAGTCACGCTAAGCAATTCGTAGGTGCTCGTGGTGATCAATCTTCGAACATGACGAGCATTAACTCGCAGCCGCGTAGAAACGAGCAAATGCGTAACAACCGTGAGCAGCGTGAAAAAACTGGTAAATCAACGGGAGCAAGCTCGCGAGCGTCCGGAGCCGAGAAGAGAAACGCTCAGAATTCGGCATTGAACAATCAGCGCAACCATTCAGGTGGAAATATGGGTCAAGGTATGCAGAATACACAGACGCAGAACGGACGTCCTCGGAGTCAAGGTTCAGCGAACAGTGGACCGGTGTCGAAGCCTATGAGCAAAGACACAACGGTAAATCGTATGGACGAGATCAAGTTGAACGATCCGAATCTAGTGGATCAAGCGTTGAACGATATAAACAAAAAATCACTGGGCAAAGAAAAGAAAGTGATAGACGTTGACGGTGACGCGAATAATTATTCGGCAAGCGGTGACGACCTTGAGCCCGCCGGTGACAAAATGGACAACGACGGTTTCCAGGAGGTGCGATCTAAGAAAAACGTTAAAGAATCTCGTCACGTGCAAAAAGACGAGCCTAAACCAGTCCGCCGTGAAAAAGACAAAGAACGCGAGCGCGATCGTTCGAAATCAAAATCTAACGGTCCGCAGCAACCGAATCCTCAACAGGTCCAAAATATTCCACCCCTTCTTGGTCAACCTGTACCTCAACCGGCTAACATGCCACCGAAGCCTTTCGATCGCAATGTCAATCGCCAGCAACTGGCACCCAGATTTCAGAAGCAAAAAATGGCCAAACAGCAATCATTCCACATGGGATCAGGTAACGAGGGTAACGGTGAATCGAGCTCGGGAAAGGTGAACAGTTCGAGCGGAAATTACATGAAAGATTCAGCCGGAGGACCGGCCCCACCACCGTCGGTGAACGCCTGGGACAAACCTTTCACCAGCCAAATGAGATCCAATTCGCCATCCTCGGTTCCAGCTGATATCCAATTGATATCCGGTCTCACCGGACAAAACGATCATTCGCATGATACGAGCGAACAGTCGCAACAACAGGCAAATTCGGGCAACAGCAGCCAAAGAAATTCGCCAAACTGTGACAACAAACCGGCGAAGGGACTCGTCAAAGAGCAACTGATGGAGAAAAACGTGAGCGACGCTTCTTCGCCTCCCGTTCAAACTCTCATTTTCGAGAATACGAATTATTCGAAGAAATCTGCTCCGTCGGACATGGCGATCAAAGCTAAATTCCCTGGTCACATGAAAAATCAATCGACCAGAGGCGAAAAACGCAGTGACATCGATGACGAAAGCTCCGGACAAATGCAACAACATCAAGCTCAAACCCTCTCGGTTGCTTTCTCCAACAAATCAAACGATATTATGAAGGACAAATCACAAGAACCCATACAAATGCCGTTATCGTTCAACAAAAGCGAAGACAACGCCGACATGAAACTCGATTTTACTTTTGATTCCGATCTCACTCAACTCACTGACGACAAAAACAAGAGTCTCGGTATCACGAGATCTATGAATATGGCTGGAGGTCAAAACACCATTTCACCCTTGACCGCTGATCTCAATCTCAAAATAGCATCAGTTAAAAAAGTCTGGGAAACTGCACCTGCCATGCCCACCGTCGTCGAACACGAAGATGGTAATTCCGTAACTGCGAACAGCTTCCCTCAAAGCTTCGAGAGTTCCGACGTCGATGACAGTTACAGCCCCCATCAACAGTACAATCAGAACAACATGAAAAACGAGATTGCCACATCCACAAATGTATGCAAGGTGAGAATTCATTAAAAAACAAAAGAAACAGAAAAAGATAGAGCGCGAATGAAAAAAAGAGAAATATCAAATTAATCGTCATCGATTTATACATTATTAAGATTTTTCAAATTTTCTTATGCATGCTTTTCGATCGATTGAACGTTTCTTTACATCACTAGAAATTCACCCTATCATGTCTCCGGTTCAAAATTTATTTCATCTAGTATTCACACATCCAAAACGTCTACTTTGTTTGTATCTGTGTCATAATAACTCAATCAAAACCCATTTCATAATAATTCGAATGCCACTCAATCCAGTAATTAATCAAAAGAAGAAAAAAACACCACCCCATGCATTGAATTGATGGTGAAATTTCTAAATATCTTTAACTCAATTAAAACTTCTCTTCATACGAAACAGCTTGTTATTGTCATTGGGAGACTATAAGAATGAGTCTAAGCAGCTACTGTGTTCGTACATATTGATACGGATTTTATTGAGCGAATTTTGTTATTGAAAAAAAAAAAAAAATTAAACACATTAACTTCCCATCACCGATATTTGGTGAGCAATGAGTTACGTGTGTGTTAAAATGATATTTGTTTCGTTGACGAAGGTGAGTGACACTTCCGAGTCGTAAATTACGCAACGAAATGACAATTGATTATTATTATCAGGAAGTGTAAGAAGAAATATCGAAAAAGACAAAATGTTGGTGTATTTTTTTGTACCGCGCTATAAAAAAGGGCCCTGTATTTTTAGTGATGTAAATAGACGGAAAAAATGATATAACGAAATACCATGTCCCCTGTGGGAAGATGCTGACTCTTTGCCTGATGCGCAGCTGGTTCCCCCGCAGGTGAAGCCGCAACAACAGTCCTCAGGGAGTGGTGGTGCGCAACCTGGTTCCACTGTACCCGATCCCAGTCCCATAGGCCTCGGTCAGAGTCCCATTAGGCATCCGCCGGCCAGTCTTCAAGGCCAGATGAGTCCACCCCCCTTCAATTCTACCGGTCAACCTTCCCACATTAATTACCAAGTAAGAGAAAACACGTATTTTCATTACTACCAAAATAAACAGCAGTCAAAAAGAAAT
This sequence comes from Campoletis sonorensis, assembly GCA_013761285.1. Classification (NCBI taxonomy): domain Eukaryota; kingdom Metazoa; phylum Arthropoda; class Insecta; order Hymenoptera; family Ichneumonidae; genus Campoletis; species Campoletis sonorensis. The sequence continues at coordinate 165,203 of JACEOJ010005749.1, read as the reverse complement.
GCCTCAGTAAAAATTGAAATTTGCATCCTTCAAATCCAACGAGTTTTTCGAAATATTCCTTTCGTTCCTCAGGAACGTGTAGACTAAATTGAAAAAAAAAAAAAAAAAAATGGGCAATGATCAAAAATGATAGATTATAAAAGAACATGAATTGTGCGTCATGTTGTCAAAAATACACGTTCCAATCGCCAAACCGACTTTTAATATGCTTTAATGTTCCAAAGCAGTGTTTTTTTCCGAAATTTCGAGCTGATTTACAACTCCAAATTCTTCTAGCTATCTAAAAATATTTGCTTTTACTGGGACAAGTCTTTTTAATTAGAATTCTTGTTCAGAACTTTCGTTGCTTAACTTAACTACTACTAAATAAATACTGGAAATTATTTGTGGTTTCAAGTAATTCGTACGTCAATTATTCGGAGAAAACAAAACTCGATTGTTTTATTCGTAACAATTAAGAATTAAGCAATGATGACGCTTCAACTATTAATACGTCTAAAATTTTTTAATAATTCATTTTTCGTTTCACAGTGTGCGATTTTTTTTTTTTTTTTCTCAAAGTACTTCCATTTCAGCTTCGTATCCTCAATGCTATGAAAATATGTCATCGTTTCCCAAAGATAAAACGAAATAACCGTAGTTTTATGCCTCATTGTTTTTTAAGGCGATGCTCAAGATAAATATGTGCGATAATTTTGTCATTTTTGTTCTCTCCGTCGTTGTTCTATCAGGAGTTGCAGCAATATCCCGGCTCTCAGGCGGCCCAGTATGGAAGCATGCCGGCAATTCCTTCGCCTCCAACTGTTCTGTTTAACACAGGCTCGGGTCAATTGCCGGCCCAGGCGGGCGGTCTTTACGGTGCATTCCAATTGGACCAGAGTCGTTCACCCTTCACGCAATATCCGCCTTACGGGCCGTCTCTTCAGAGCTCCTTCAACCAACAAAATGTCTATCTTCAACAACCACCGCCACCGCCGCCACCTCATGCCGCAAACGCCCCGACTCCAGAAATGTATCAGAGTCACTTGTCACAATATCGAATCGTAAGTTTACATTTTTCTTTACTTGACATTTTTTCGACCAACTTTGGGTACGATTGAATCACAAAATCAGGCAAATCTCGTTTTTTGAAGTTTTCCGATTTCACGCAAAGCGTGATTTACCACATACAAACATTTTGTATTATATATTTTTTAATTAAATTGCGTTATTCAATTTGTTCACACAGAATCCAGCACCCGCGCCACCTTTTGGACAAAACCAACAGCTGAGCAATAATCCCAACACTGTGTTGATAAGTTCGTCATCGAATTCTCTGATGTCGACGAGCGTTAAACCATCCTCTCAAGCGATCGGAGCAATCGGAACAAAGGCAGCACATTTCCAGGCTCCTTCAGCTCCTCAACCGAATCCAGTGCGTATTAAACATTTTGTTTTCGTCTATTATCTCCGCGATCGGTCTCCCTTATTATTGGGAAAACGAATCAGATTTATTATCTTTTGTTACTTCCAACTTTTCCTTCACTTTTGTTTGCTTAAAGTTATTTAAAGTTTCTCGCTGGATAGAAATATCTGTTTGGATAATATTGCGTTACCGTATTTAAAAAAAATGAAATTCCACACAAGGATGAAGTTGATTTTGTTCAATTGAATTGTTACAGCTGACCTTCATACCGTACGATCCTAATCAAGTGTTGGGTGTAAGCGGAAATTACATGGGAAATTCGCAGCTCGTACAACGGCCCGGACCAAGCGTTCAACCCTCGGCGAATAGCTATTATAGCCCGACTTCCGCCGGTAAACCAAACATATTTCTGTGTAAGCTTGACTGGCCTTGTTCCTTATTTATGTCCTAATCTTCACTTCGAGCCACATAACCAAGTAGTTCTCCCAACCTTGTAGCGTTTACTTTGCTTCTGTGTGTGTTGGTGTCGCAATTATTTGTGTCGTTCTTTCGTTTCCTGCAACATAGATTTGAATAATATCAATTCATTCATGTTTGAATATCATCAATGAATCGTGCATCATTTTGCGAAAGGTTTATAAAATGGTGAAGATCCTATTAGGAGTGTTCGAATAATTCGATTACTCTGAATTAGTAGTTCCGAGAAATCGACTTTGATTTATGTAGCAAGGGAAAATAATATTTCATCCCTTTGATTTATTCTTGACTGTTCTACGTCGTGCGGCGTAGAAATTAATGTGAATTGCTTTTGCGTATCCGTATGCCATTACCGTGTGAGTTTGATTTTTTTTTCTGACTTAAAGAATATTTCACAGACGTATTTCCGGGTTCGCAAACTGGCTTTTACCAGCCTGGTGGAGCCGCCCAACAGACTGGAACGCCCTACGGTCTTCAGGGGTTTGGTCAGCACAGCCAGAGCCTAGCAACCGGCAGCGCTACTCCGGTTGGTGTCCAGAACTATAACTCGCAATTTCTCTCCAGCTCGGGGCTTCAAATTGCTGCTGCCGCTGCGGCCGCTCAACAATTTCGCAACCCGACCGCAGGTTTGCCAGGCCCTACCGCGGGCCCATTTCTGAGCAAGTTTCAGCAACAGGAACAGCCGAGACAACTGAAAAGTCCTTCGGGCAATCAACAGGACGTTTTGGCCTCGGTATTTAGTTCGAGTAAGTGAATAAACGTTTTTTCCAATGTGCAGAGCGTAAAAACAATTGGCAGATTTGACGGAATTTTTCTAACTGTTTGGAACTTTGTAAACTTAAGTTGACGTTTTTCCTTTTTAAGCTTCTCAAATGCCGTCACCAAAATCTCGCAATTGCAAACAACAAACGCAATCGCAACAGCCACAACCAAGTCCGACTCAACATCACAAATACCAGCAACATCAGGGCGTTAGTCAGTCTGCTCTGGTAAGCAGCTACAGTAACTATGTATGTATCACTCATTGAATTAATTTATCATTTGAATTTTTCTGCATTATCCTCAAGTTACACGAGTCTTTCATGTCTCTCTCACTCACTGTAAACCGTGTGGTACGTTGGATAGCTGGCTAGGCGTTAGTACTAACTAAATAAACCACGATGGATCGTGCCACCGCGAGTTCTTGTCGCTGCGTCAAAGCGTGAGACTTGGGTGGTGTCTTTTATTTAAGGAAACACATGAAAATACAATATTTCAATATAATAATGTGATGTTATAAATAAGATTACGAAAGATCGGATGAATTGGATAAGAAATTGATAAATTTGTTGTATTTTAATGCCAATTAACGTAGGTCCTTCAACAAAATGTACGAGGTATGGGAATGCCACCTCGTGCCGGTATTCAACCGTCGCAACAGCGTTATCCGCCTCCGATTCAAAGGCCCGTAGTGCCTTTTCCACCAGGACCGAACAATCAAAGTCAACAGCCAAATTGTATGCCGAATCAACAATCGCAGCAGCAACAGCAGCAGCAACAACAACAACAACAACAACAACAACAGCAACAACAAGCGCAGATGAATCGCCACAGGCCGAATCTTCATCAGCAACAACAGCAACAACCACAGCGTAACATGAAGATTCAACAACAATATTATTCTGGGCAAGGTGGGTCTATCGATCAATACACACAGTAGAGCAGAGTCGTCGAGGCTGCACTTCCAAACCAAAAAAAAAAAAAAAAAAAAAAACACACACACAAACAAAAAAGACGAGGGGAATTTGCATATTAGAAAATCGTTGTTTCAGGTAATGTGAAAATGGATGCTAACGATAAAGCCGAGTCACATAGTGAAAAAATCGCTGACGGCACTGCCGCTAACCAGGGGGGAGGTAACAAGTCCAATGTAAGTCAGCAAGATGTCGATAATAAGGAGGAAGTAAATCAGCAAAACGAGTAAAAAAAAAGAAAGAGAAAAAAAGAAAAATAATAACACAAAGAGAGAGCGCAAGAGAAGCAAGAAACAAAAGGGGCGAATTAAAACGGTGAATCCTCGCGGCTCGAGTACGAGGACACAGTTGCGAGCTTCTCTCGCGATATTCAGATATTACACACCGTATTTGAATTGATATTACGGATCACGGCATTCTGATATCTATACTATAAATGTTTTTTTGTTTCTTTTCGAGAGATCTCGGAGAAAAACTGCCGGTATCCGATGTTTTAGGGTAAAAACGAAAAATAACCGACACATGATTCGACTAGAGATTTTGCGTCGTCCGAATTCGCCCTCCACTTAATAATGTCAAACGAAAATATCGACGAACCCGCCTCCTCGCGTTGATCGCGCTGAATGAACGTTTCGCAATGCTCTACGAGCCGAAAAAAAAATAAAATACAAAAAACGGAACGACGCAAACACATGTATATTCGTGGAGAGATTTTTCGTGTCCAAAGGAATCTCTTGGGATGAATTTTTCACGTTTATGTATCGCGGGAATTATTGTCGAATTCTTCGAGCTGTAGAACGAACTCGTTCAACTATTCCGAGTCGTTTCACCGGCACTCATACACACACGTACACTCACACGTTTACCTACATAAATCCTCATTGCCATCAACCCACAAACAAACAAAAAACACGACATGCGTAAACCACATTTATTCTACACTATGAATAAACGGAATAAAGCGTGAATTTCGCGCTACTGGAGATAAAAAGAAGCGAAACTAAAAAATGGTGAACCGCGTAAACAGATCGAAAAGGAATCTTTTCGATCGACGCGTATTATATTCAGTTCCTCGATTCGAGAGATATTGCGACTGATTATTTAACGCGAATTTTAATCGATACGCTCTTCACCGACTAGTTGAGTGATGAAATAACGATAAAAAACAAAAAACGAAAAAAAAATAACAAAAACCAGAACAAACAAAAAAATCACATAGAGCTTACGTAACGTAAGGTGTTGCTTGTGCAGTGTGAGAAAGAGAATCCCCCCTCGAATTAACGAAATAAAACAACAGACAAACGAAAAAGAAAAAAAAATATTAAAAATAAGAGTAAAGTGACTTTGTCCAAGCGTTCGTGGAATAAATGAAAAAAAAGGCCGTTTATTGGAAATCGACCGATCGTCGTTCTCTCACGCCTTTCCGCAAGCTGCAAAGTCACCAAATAATTGTATATTATCCTGCTTTAAAATTGCAGTTCGAGCATTATAATGATAAAAAGATGAAAAAAAAATCATACACACACAATGAAACTATTCAAAGGATGAAATGATTCAAACAAAAGTAATAATAACATTAATAAACGCTAGTATTTACTGAAAGATCACACAGCGTCGTTGCTAGTTGTATTTTTTATTGTTTATTTTAATTTCTTTTTTTTCTCTCTCATCGGAAGACGACGATAGCGTACTAGTATATAATCGTGACGGTATATGGAAACGCGTTCGGTTCCTGAAGAGAAATAAAATAAATATTAAATAAATATGAAAATACGGAGGATAAAAAACATTTAATTAAACGAAGGAAAATAATGGTAATCACATGTGCGGCGTGTGGCCATGGTAATAAAACTAAGAATTATTAGAATTTCACCCACGTAAGAGAAAACATGATGGTCGAACATAATTCACTTAAAGTACTGCCAGTCGCGTTTGCCGACATAACTTGAACATTTTTTTCACGTCGTTCACAAAATCGTCGCGTGGAAGGTAAGGGAACAGAGGGCGGGAGAGAGAAAGAGAGAAATATAGCGAAAGGGAGATCGGATCGAGGAACAGGGATGGATTTCGGACCGAGGATTCGAAGGGATCTTTTATCGATGGGGAACAAAAAAAGCACGATTTTCCAAAACAAAAAGGGAAAATACACCAAACATAATAATGCAAAGTTTCGTTGACACTATTCGATTAAGATGGTAGCTCGCCTAAGGACACAAATTGCCCTAGTGCAAAATTGGTATTTCCGATATTGTGTAATTCCTCTGAACGAGATGTGAAACGAAATAATATGAGGAAAGCATCGAATAAGTATCGAAAGTGAAATTTAAAAAAAAATATTTAAAAAAAATGAAAAAACGAAAAAAACAAGCAAACGAAAAGTAATATCGTTTTTGTGTTTGCGACTCGCGAGGTCGAAGGGGGGGAAGGGCCGGGATATTGAAACCCAGTTACCCCAGAATTAAGTGTAAATCGTATTACGAACGTTGAAACAATACGAACTACTCGTGGGGTAAGAATTTTCGTGGGCAATGGTACGCGCTCGCGCTACAAGAATGAAACGTATAAAAAAGATATTAAACGTTGTAAAGCTGGAAGGAATGAAGGTATTTATTAGTGCCTTCGACGCGCTGCCGCACAAAAAAATATATTCAAGAGAAAAAAGAATAACAAAAACAAAAAAATACCAAGTACACGACATTTACATGCCGGCGTGTTTATTGTTCACTTAAAAATGTGACAACCAAACGAAAAGTATATTTTAGGGGTGAATTACGTGGCGTTTCAACGCTAGTAAAAAAAAACGAGTAAAACAATATCCTTTTTCACACTACTATTAACTATTATTATTATTACTACTACTATTATTATTATTATATTATTATTATATTATTATTATTATTATATTATGATTTTTCTTAATTTTATTACGTATTAATCGCACGTGTACACTCAGCGGATAATGATAGGAAAGGATGATTAGCGTGATTAGCAAATACGAATGTGAGCGAAGCGGAAAAAAATAGAGAAACGTCGAGACTCGAAGATGAATAAGAAAAGAAAAAAAATTATAATGAAATAATTAAAATTTGAATAAAACCATACGGAGTGTAGCATGTTTAAAAAGCGATTATTACGAGAATAATCGAGGCCGATAGAAGAGAAAGAGGAGGATGCAAAAAATTCTGTTTAATCACGTCTAATCGTTTATATGTGAAGTGGAACTTCTTTGAAATTGTATCAGGACGCATTGGTGGTGAAAAAGCAAAAACAATGGCACGAGGGTCTGTCGTGTTTGTAGTGTAATAATTGATGACGGACGACTGACGACAAATGGCCCGCAATTGAAAACAAAACAATGAGGATCAATAGAAAGTTTCGCGATTTTTCGATTGCGTATGATCGAATCGGGAACTACGTTTTTTTTTTAACTCTCAATGGGCCGCTCCATCGAATCCTGGCAGAGCGAGTATTAAAAATGACAAGAAGTAATTAAAGTCTTGTGTTTTTCGACGCGCTAAGCTAAAAGAGTCGAACTGATAGAAAAAAGTAATAGAGGCGTTGATCGAAATATTTCAAAGATGATACAAAATGATGGAATGGAGAAAGCGATAGGCAGAAAGAAATTGTGAGAGAAAGCGGGTCGTCGAGTCAAATGAAACGCGATCATTATCATCGCGACTGACAATACGTGACCTGTAGATATCAATTTTTTTGTTTTTTAATCACTTTTTTATTTCGAAGACTGAATTTTTGCGTGTACGTCCCTCGGTTTAGCGTTGCGAAAACATCGACGAAGGAAGCTTCTGAAAAACTCTTGAAAAAAGAGGCAAAACAATGAGCTATCCTTCGCTCGAACAAACTCGTGATAATTATTGTTTGCTATGTGTGTGCGAGCGAGAGAGAGTGAAAAAGCGAAACGATAATCGATCGACTATTGCAGAAAGATTGAAAAAAAAAAAAAAAACAAAAAAGCTTTGCCAAATCCGATTGAGCGAGCGATTCGATAACTGAGGATTGAAAATGAATACAAAGCGGGCGGACCCTTCGACCTCAAAAGCCCTTTCCCCTCCAAGGCACCTGTAATTTTACCTATCTGTAGTTAGTGACAAGAACGACAGTAACTTATACATTTACCTGCTAAACGATAATAAAAAAAAAAAACTAATAATTAAAGGCAAGAAAAAATATGAAAACGAAACGGAACTGATGTGCTCTTTTTGTCGTTATAATTTGTAAACGACGATTATCCCTCCCCGTGATAATCACGAAAATATGTATGCGAGAAATCGGCGACTATTATATTTTATAATTTAAGGATTTGCAATTTTTTTTTTTTCGTTCTTTACATCATTGGAAACTATCGCCTTCGTATTAACGACACAAAACCCAGAGGCTGCTTCTACAGTGAGTCGTACAGCTTGAATAATAATCACCGATTTCTTGATTATTCTCGAACTAGAAGAAATCAAGTTTTTTTTACACAATTGACACCTCGAGCATATTGAAAAACAAGAAATAAAAAGAAACAATAAAATATTATGCAATTAGACAATTAACGAATCTGACTATATCCACATGGTGTGTTAGCGTCTCTGCCAAACTTTGGTACGTTGCGATTTCGGATGTGCTTCGTTATGTAAATGCATCAAAAACAAAAGCCACGATTAATCATAATAATATCAATGAAATAAAAGCAAAACTCCAAATCGATCCCTCGTTACAATTGAACGATAAATCAATATTAACATCATCCTCATTATTATCATTATTATTATTGTCCATTCGTCATTATATTGTCATTCGATCGTTTTTGTACAGAAATTGATATCCCGAGTGTCCCCGAGGAACATTCTCAAAAGCTTTTTTATCGAAACACAGTGTGTAACACAAACACCTATTTCACATTTTTCTCATTGGTCATTCGCGCTTTGTAACATAGCCAAAAATAATCGTTACGATTCTCTACACGCAGGGTGATTCCCGATTATCGATCGACGGAAAAAAAAACGAGTGCAACAAGGAAAACGTAAAAAAGAAAAACTGAGAAACATCTTCGTTGTCTCGTTTTGGAAAAAAAGGTCCAGTTTTTGGCTCGTTGAATCGAAAATAATAATAATGATAATAGTAATAACAACGAATGCATAAATCTATAATAAATATGACTTCAGATATATTACGATTATGAGGAAACATTATTATTATTGTTATTGTTGTTTGAAAGTGTGACGACCGAACCGTAATCGCAACGTGCTACCTCGATCCTCGAAATATTCGTTATCAACCCTTAAAGTATAACCTGTGGTAATGTCAAAGCTACGGTGGGTTCCAGAAGACCCCGGCATTTAAAAATTGTTGCCAAGTTAAGAGTGATGGATATTAAGACTTGAAAATATTTGTACAACGGTTTTGAGCATTCCTTAAGGTCATTTATCAGTTGCTTGAGTGCGGGAGAGATGAGTAAAAAAAGTAAATGCACACTGTTCTCGAAAAGTAGATCAACGTGTAACTCATATTGCTCTTGAAAAATCAAGCCCTTCCGCATTAAATACGCAGTAGGATTTTTACCGGACGAACGACTGATAGATCACCTTAAAAAGACAGAACAGTTTGTCCAGAAAAAATATACTAACATGATAGGATAAATGATCAATTTTCAAAAGGTCTCAGGTGTTCGAATTATGGCTCAAACTTTGCCTGGGGTTCTCTCGACCCCGAGTATACTTTAAGGGTTCAAACCATGCGACTGATTTTGCAATGCTGCATAAAACGAGTATAGTCGTATAATGAAGGAGAAAATAAAAAATGAATTTTTTGTGACACTCGTAAAGTCATCATAAAAGAAAAACCATGCTGCTATTTGTACACGGATTTTTCTTATGTTTTGTATTAAAGAAATCATCGCTCGAGTTAGAGAGAAAATGGTTTCCGTGCTAATTCCATAAAAATCCGTTTAATCAGACGAATAGATAAGACAGCGAAAGAGAGGTATAAAACATTGCGTCTAGACACAGAAATGCATGTATGTCGAAAGAGAAGGAAAAAAAGATATAAAACGTACGAGAAAACAATAACGTGAGAGCGATCGTGATTTTAGAAAAAATCATTCTTGCTACGAAAAGGAACGAAACTTTTTTATTCGTTGTTTACACACTAATGTAATTTTCACAAATAGTTAACACCCGCGATATCACGTAAAAGCATTTAAGAATTCATGGAACTCGGCAATAGTCCATACCCCTTGCCACGAATTATGAAAAAAGAGACATTTTTGGTAATTGTACTGTTATGCATATAGACCTTTTCTCGTCGGTATATATATATCTATATATCTCTATATATACGATAAGAACTGACCGCACCTCGGAGAATCATCAGAGAAATTATCGTGATCATAGGTATCTATATATATATAATTATATATATATATAATGTACTATATTGTCCTTAGCTCCAATTATACAACATAATATGAACTGGAGAAGTCTCTTCGAACAATCTTGAATTTATTTTATTATCAAACTTTTACCTTAGTCGCTCATTCACTTCGTATCCATTTTCTTTGGCGTTCATTTTCAATTTACGCTTTTTATTTTTGAAAGTACAGCTACAGCTTTTTTTTTAAGGGGATCTTATGCTTGATAATGAAAAAAAAACTTCAGTAAAGGGCATTTTTTCAATTAGCGGTGAATCGGAAGTCGTGGAATCCTTGAATAACTTATCCAGCTGATTTGTAAGAGAAAAATCAATTGTTCGTTATCTTGTTTATCACAAAACATTCCTAAATCAAAAAATTGATTATTTTAATGATTGAAAATATTCTTTGTTTGACGTAAATGCAGGATAACAATTGACAACAAAAAAATTATCAGCGCTCGTATCGGTCGCGACGGGAAGCTCCTAACAAGCAGACGGTTTAGAACAGGTGTTTCGGACGCACCCGAGCTGTCATAAAGTGTCAGAATCATAAAAACAATCAGTTCGTCGCGTTTAGCTCCGCGAATTATTGATTAATCTTTAAGATAAATTATTTTTTAATTTCAAAGTTAAAAGACGAAATATTACGGAGATTGATGGGTAATGAAAAAAGTGCCCTCAGCGGGCTCGAGATCGAGGAGAAGGCTATCGAAATAACAGACTTTTGGTTACAACACAGTGCTAGTTTAAATCGTACGAATAATCCTCAAAGCATTTCGGTTTTTATCAGCGAACCTTCGCTTCACACTTCCGCAAGTTTTGGAAAACCGTCTCCGCTTGAACGAGCTGCCAAGGTGAGTCTTACTTTACTGGACTGGTTTTGTTCTATCGAATTCGAACATACATAACCTCCAATCTTATTATTGTGAAAAATCGAGATTTCCTTGTTTATTTCATTATTAGAACAAATTTTTCGAAATTCATTCTGCAGCTCGATTGTGAATCCTTCTTTGCATTGGAGTCTAACAAAAATTCGTGTTCCATCATCCTCAATTTCAAGCATCATTTCTAAATTCTTCTAAAAATTGTACATTCTGTAAACGTTCATTGCCAACAAAATATACTGTTCTAGATTTCAATTCGTTTCATATTATTGTTGTCATTGTTATAAAAATGAATCAAAACATAGTAGATATTATTTTTGCTCAAACAATCACAACATTTGATTTGTTTATTTATCTCCTCGACCAAACCTATGGTCAAACACCATTATTATTATAGACCAGATTACACCAGATTATAGAAGAAATATTCTTGAACATAAAAAAAAATAGGTTCATTCATAAGAATGAAGTTTTCAATATATTTTTATTTCATGAAAAAAATAAAAAATACAAGTAAATATACACGAAGATAAAAAATATAAAACAATGAATGAATTGTTTTTTAATTCAATTGGAATGTTATAGAATTTGATGCTACATCGCCATCCATGTATATTAAAGTACATTTCGTCATGGAGGAAAGGCAGCACATTTTATCTTGCGACCGAAGATGCCAAACCACTTGCTCAAGTTATTGCTTCGCAGACAACGTTACAAATTTGTATTGGGCTCCACAGTATTTTGCGAGCCCTAATTTTTCTGCATGAAAAAGCATTAGCTTCGCACAACAATGTTTGCAGTAGTTCGGTCTACGTCACGCCTGAGGGTAGCTGGAAACTCGGTGGACTTGAATATCTCTGTAGATTTTCCGATTTCAATCAAACGTATTTGCAAAAAATCAAGAAGTACAGATATGAAAAAGCCATTGCTCCGGAGGAAGAAAGCACTTCGGATAGTCCTGCTAATCCTGTCGCCATAGATCAGTATGCCTTTGGGGTCCTCACCGAAGAAGTCTTGAGGCTGAAAAACGCAGGTTTTTACTGATTTTTTAAAAAAATTTAAACTTTTTTATGAAATTATAATGAATATATGGAAATTTAAAGATGTTTTTTTGTTCTTGAGACTTCAAAAATCAATCCGAGATTCACGAGGTTTATTTCCGTTTCAGACGACGTTCCTGCACTCGCTGACTTTCGAGAGATGTGTCGAAAATATTTGAGAAGTTCAGATCCTTTAAACAGAACCAAACTCTCAGTGACCCTACAGCATCCATTTTTCACTCATGATTTTATAAACATCCATGCGTTCTTGATGGAGTTGCCCTTAAAGACTGAAAGCGAGAAGGAAAACTTTTTCTCGTAAGTATGATTCAATTGAAAAACAAAATTAGTTATGTATTCAATGAAAAATGCTGTCTATTGTTTTTTTAAAAGGACTCTGGTGCAACAGCTCAAAGAATTTCCTGAAAAAATTGTAGCCGAACAGCTTGGGAGATTGCTTCTCTCAAGAATGGTTTTACTGGATTACACTGCTCAACAAAAACTGCTGCCATACGTTTTAAAGCCAAAAGGTAAATTTCCTTGATGATTTCTTTCTCCTTAAGCCTTAAGAAAAATCTGAAACGTTGGAATAATTGACTCATCAATTTTTTCAGGTGAAGACACCAAAGATTCGTCAGAATCGTCAGGTCTCTTTACGATTTCAACGTTTAAATGTTGCCTTGTACCAAAACTATTACAAATGTTTTGTGTACGTGACGTTTCGATACGTTTATTACTGTTGTCACACTTGAATTCGTTTATTTATGCATTTCAAATCGACGAATTGAAATCGCACATACTTCCAGAGCTTTTAGTAGGTATTAAGGATCATGACGATCAATTAGTAAGTACGACTTTAAGAGCTCTGGCAGATTTAGTGCCAATTCTCGGTGCCGCAGCTGTGATTGGTGGCAACAGAGGAAAATTATTCACCGACGGTCGTCCTAATCATAATCCGAATCGTATCGAATCAAGTACACCACGAACTGCGATAAAAGCTTCGATCGACGAGCCCAAGATCCTTAACGGACCGGAAATAAATGCTGTTACGACCATATTGGAATTGCCCGAAAGGCTTTCACCGGACGGTGGCGAGGATAGGATCGAAACTGTTTTAACTTATGCCGAAGAGGAGAGCACTTGGTCGGACTGGGATACGCACGAACTTGGTTTATCTAATGGAAACGTCGACACAGTTATTCTTGATGACTTTGAAACAAGCGTCAACACTTCTTCGCTCGAAATTCCTACTTCGCCTGTCGTCGAACAGTCGAATCCTCAATCGACTCTCCCCAAAGAAGCCATCAATTACAAAAAAAACATTATCATATCCGACATCTCGGAACTGGACATAAAACACTCGAAGTCAATGCAAACGACGAGGGAAGAAATCGACTTCTTCACCGATATGGAACCAGTCATTGAAAAACCTCGAGTGCTTCACATCGAACAAGTGCCCAATAAAACTAAAAGCGTTTTCGACGTTGAAAATGTTGAAGGTCAAGTGGACAATGATCCAGACGATGATGGATGGACCGAAGATCTCAATGATTGGGGCTCCGACAATATGCAGGATATAAAATTTAACACTACTCTTTAATTATTTATTTCGTCGTTCCTCCAAGTCTGTGACTTCGAGTTCGACTGACGATGTACATATTGATTATACGAAATAGGATCCTTTATTTTCCTCGTCCGCTAAGATCGCCTGTGGATGTAAATATATATATTTTTTTTGTAAAATATCATTTAAATTCGTCGATGTGTACCGATTTGTAAAAGAATTTATGAGAAAGTGGGTCAACAAGTTTCGTTTGAATAGGAAATCATGAACTGAAAACTATTTTAACACGAATGCATTATCGATTATTACTTTTAATATACCAACACTCATTTTTCACAACAGATCGACAATTGTTGCTGATGATTTTGTTTAAATAACATAAGAAAAGTTATATTTTGTTCAAACAACGCGCATTTCCGTTTCTAATCTCGCAATGTATTTATAATTCCCTAAAACAGTGCAATTCTATACATTCTACCTTTTACTAAATTCAATCCATCCAGTAAACCTCGTACGATCATTTGTACAACAGGAATTTTCGATAAATAAACGTGAAGGTTGTGTAAAAAGTTGAAACAAAATTATTTCAAAAGGAAGAAAAATATTATTTTTTAATTTTTCAAATGACATTCGAATAATTTGAAGATTGCAGATTTTCTAAAAGTTCTTAGTAGCAAGTAAAAAAATGGTGCTTTTGTTTTCGATTTGATCAGAATATTTGAATTCACCATTTTTTCATATACTGGGCGCCGTTGTCCTATCCCGGTCGCTAGTCAAGAGAAACACTATTGTTCTGAAAATCGTGAATGAGCCTCGTATGATAAATTTAGATATTCTCTCAATACGAATGAGAAAGTGGGTGATTTTATGAGTGTGTGCCAAGCTCATTCTTTCGATTCATTCAGAAGTTTTTCAATCTCAATTTGATTTGGCCAAGAATTGGTCAAAGCGAATTGGATTTTGACCAAATCCAGTGAATATTGCTTCAAACGTAGTACAATCAAAAGAGAGAAATTTTGACCGGGCATGAACGCAAGGCTTATGCAGTCGAACCTCCTGTTTGTCAACTCGACGCTTGCCGGAACCGCGTGGAGCGGGAGGATTTTACCGTTTGTCAATTTCACCTCCACTCCTGACTTTGAACACTGCAGACATACGCTGCAAGCACAGTAGAAATATGTATGGGAGTGGGGAGTGAAGAAATTGGTGATGATTGAAATGATTTTCTGAAATAAAAGTTGGAGAAATACTCTTTGGCAAGGCACAATCTCAACAAAAAGCTCATTTTTCGTGTGGATTACACAATGTGTTTGAATTCCAATGGAACTTCCGTAAAGATGGCGTCCGATTGTGCGCGCTCGAAATCAGACTCAAGCGCATGCGTGAAAACGTAGCAAGCCGGAAGTTTTATTTTACATGGGACTCGCGACTGCGCGGGGGTAGAGAACATTTCTCTTTTCCTACGCAAACCGCTTGTCGAGAAGGTGTCCTATCGCGGCGTCTTCTCGTTAATTCAAGAAAATGGTGAGTTCAGTGACAATACAAAAATATACAATTAATCATGTTCCTCGAGTCGTCGTGTGCAATTGCGGTTGAAATTTTTTCGAATATTATTGAAGATGCTTAATTGTGAGAAAGATTCCGAAACACTTTCGCGATCATGGCGCAGTGCATATTGGTGAGCACACGAGCCGAACTCGTGTTGCTCGTGGATCAGAAAACGTGTTTCCTTGACGATGCAATTTTTGCGTCGATTTCATTAACATGTAATTAGTGAAAACAATTAATACGTTTTATTTCATCGAAATAAAGTACTTTACAAAATCATATAAAATGCACCGAAACTTCACCAAAATGATGAACCACTCAGCTCGCTTTGATACCTATATGAAGAAACATTATTGTTCCCTAATATATATTTTATTCTGAATGGTGAAGTTTCAACTAAATTTCGAACCTTTCGATTTTTTATTATTTTTCCATCGATCTTTTCTAACCTACGTTTTTTTTCGTTGTTCATTATTCCATAGGGTTTCGTCAAGGTTGTCAAGAACAAACAGTACTTCAAGCGTTACCAGGTTAAGTTCAAGAGGCGTCGTGAGGGAAAAACCGATTATTATGCTCGCAAACGTCTTACCATTCAAGACAAAAATAAATACAACACCCCCAAGTACAGGCTGATTGTTCGTCTGTCCAACAAAGACATTACATGCCAGGTGAGTTTTACTCTTTTTTTCCAGTCTCCAAATCTTTGTTCAAAACCGGTATCAAAAAATATATTAACATTACAAATTTATCACTTTCCAAACCTCTACTGCTCCAATTTGCTGCATTTTTCGATTAGAGCTACTTGATTTCAAAGAAAAATACAAGTTGCACGTTGTTCTCCTCTCATCAAAAACGAATTGAATTAAATTTGATTTTCTCCAAAATATCAAGGACGTCAAATTAAAACGTGTACCTTTTTATTAGTTATTTCTTGCATTCATGCCACTGATCGATCATCTTTAATTTCACCAGTAGTTTTGGAGATTCTAAGTTTCTTTTGGGGAATGATTTTTCTCATTTCAAGTGTCGCAATCGGGCACATGTGTAGACCAGCTTCTTTATTTGATAAAAATTTGAAAAATTTTGAGGAATCCTCATGTTCTTCCACAGAATTTCATACAAGACCGATTTTTATTCCAAAATTAAAAGTGCTCTCGATAATTAGTGATTTGCTAGATAACTTCCCAAAGCTAGAGTATTTTACTTGACAACAATGACTTTTGGTTGATCACAAATTATGAAAAGAGTTTTATGATATCTCATCTCTCAGCGATTCTAAAAAAATGGAATAATTTTCAAACTATTTTCACAACACATCTAGAATTTTTTTGAAAAATTGAGGCGTCCAAACGGGCAAGATTTTTTCTAATTTAAATCAACCTTTGATGAATTTTTTTGTAGAGAGAGAAATTCTATTTTGTGATTTATTGGTTTCTGTAGCAATTTGTAATATGTACTTGAATATAGTTTTTTTTTTTAATTATTCAAGGTGGCGTATTCCCGCATTGAGGGAGACAAAATCGTGTGCGCTGCATACAGCCACGAACTCCCCAAGTACGGAGTCAAAGTTGGGCTTACCAATTATGCCTCTGCTTACTGTACCGGACTTCTTCTTGCCAGAAGGGTAAATATACTTATTGCAATAATAAGAAAACATTTTCATGAAAAATACAGCAGGGCATTAAAGTTAGTGCAAAATTATATTTAATAAAATGAATTCTTTAAGTATTCACTTCATTCGTTCATGAATATTCGATGTGTCCAACGAATTCTTTACAATTACCTTAACTAACTTTGTTCTCAATGCCGTTCTGTATTTTTCAAAAAAGAATTGAAAACAAAAAGCTTCACCAAAATGATGATCCACTCAGCTCGCTTTGACACTTATGTGAAGAAACATCAATGTTCCCTAATACAAATAACAATCTGAATGGTTGAAAGCTTAAAAAAAAAGAAAATGGTTCCTAATCGTTACGTGTTCGAAGAAGAAGACTATTCGCTCGTCTTTTTGTGTGTGTAGCTCCTGAAGAAATTAGGATTGGACGCCTTGTACACAGGTACGTCCGAGGTAACCGGTGACGAGTACAACGTCGATGAACTCGACGATGGACCAGGAGCCTTCAGGTGTTACCTTGACACGGGACTCATGCGCACGACCACGGGTGCAAGAGTATTCGGGGCGATGAAAGGCGCCGTTGACGGTGGCCTCAACATTCCCCACAGGTAAACAAATGAACAATTCAATATAAAAAACTAATTTTCCATTGAGAAATATTGTATGATGAAAAACCGACACATGCGCGTCATCTGAGCCGCCGCCGAGGGTCCTCTCGTTCCAGTGTTTTACTGTAGCGAGACAAACTCGGCAAAGGTATTTAAGGATTATAACTTTATCTGAAACCTGACGAAAATCTCTAGTCTCGAAAGTCCAAATCGACACAAAAAATTCATGGACTTTGTGTTTTTCTACGAACTTTAGCACCAAGAGATTCCCTGGCTACGATGGTGAAGCCAAAAGCTTGAATGCTGACGTACACAAGCAGCACATCTTTGCCCAACACGTCGCCAATTACATGAAGACCTTAGAGGAAGAAGACGACGAGGCTTTCAAACGCCAATTCTCTCAATACATCAAACTCGGAATAACTGCCGATAGTGTAAGTTGAAAAATAATCTTAAAACGCGTATTTCAATGTAAAAATCAAAAGTATTTAGTTTTTGAGCTTAAAAAGTTGCACATAAAACAGAAAAATTGTGATTACTTGACTTTAATTTAAAATCGTGGACATTAAAACGTCCAACTTAAAATTGTTACGAGAGTTTCAATTTCTCGGCAGCGTCGCAGTTGGACAATATGAATAACAGGGGTTAAGCGAAATGATAAAATAATGAAACATTTATCACATTGACCGCTGTGACAGTAAATTAAAAAAAAATCGTTTAGTAGTTTTTTCTCTTTTTGTTCCCAACGTTGAATAATTCATTGTTTTTACAGATTGAAGGAATATACAAGAAAGCCCACGAAGCGATCCGTGCCGACCCCGAACACAGTAAGAAGGTGAGGACGAAGGAACCGGTCAAGAAACGCTGGAACCGCGCGAAACTCACTCTGTCCGAGAGGAAGAATCGGGTTGCACAGAAAAAAGCCTCTTTCCTCAAGAAACTCGAAGAAGCTGAAGCATAATTATATTTATCGAGATGGAGATGATTCGTACGAAAACAATCCAACTGTCGTTTACATAATTAATATGGAAATGTGTGCCTGTATAGAGCATGGACGGTGGTACGAAGAAAGTCCAATAAAATTCGATTTATATAATGCAGAATCGTTCGAAGATTTATATATTAATTAAATATAATTTAAAACAAATAACAAATCAAGTATTAAGGATTTAAGATATAGGTTAAATCGACATTTTTTGTTTTTAACTTTTTTTTTTCAATATCGATGATGTCACGGTGACGGGATTCGCCGTGCGACACTTCGTTGGTTCTTCATCATCATGACTGTAATTACGGCAAATGTTGATTAAATATTGTCAATATCGAAGCCTTTTTTCGTATCACTTGTAATTTTTCATTATTTTTCTCGCGGCCAAGACAACGTATCAGAAAAGTAGAAAGAATTTGGTACACGTGCGAGCTTTCACAACGATATCCACAAAAAATGTCGCTCCATCACAAATTCGGAGACCAACCATTTTTCGTCCACGTCAAAAAGGTGGGAGTAACGAATCTGTTGGCTTTATCAGTCGGGGATTGACTTTCCAACCTCGCAAGAAACATGTCCAAAAAGTCGGCGAAGAAACTGATGCACAGTGCGTCCGAGCTGTTCCTTCCAATTTCGGTATATTTTCTTGCCTTTTTTCAAACATCGAAGAATTGATCTTTTTCCTTTAAACCCCAAAACTCATGTCCAATATTTTTCTGAACCTCATCAAAATATCGATGATCCCATTTTTTCGATGTTTACTTGTGACCGAAATTTATCCGGTCATGAGATTCAGAGTTTTCTTCTTTACTCGTTAATCGATTCCTAAAATTTTTACGTTACGGGCATTCACCCAGTTTTGACGCAACGCATTTGCTCTCGTTAACAGTTAGCGTCTCAAAGCCTTCAAAAGCAGTTGAGAGACTGATGAGCAAAAGAAAAAATGCACATGAAAAAGCTTGCGAGGATATGAGAAAGGAATTATCAGCGGTACACGAAAAATGCGAAATTGAACTACGAGACCGGAGCTCACAAATAAAAATTGATATTGACCGCATTAAAGAGAAAGTTGAAGAGCATCAACGAAAAATTCGGGAAACTGATGTGATTTAAAACAACATAAGGGATAATACCTAAGTAACTGGCTTAAAAATGAGGACGACTTTCGAGGATTTTTCTTTTTTATTAAAAAAGTCAATTTAATGTTTTTATGAGGTTACAGTCCATAAAAATAAATAATCATGTGAAATTTTGTTCGTACATTCAAAGTTCTTCGAGTTCAGGTCGATTTGAATCGATTTCGTTTTTACGAAAAAATGATCTTTTCTCTAAAGCTCGGTTACACAGGTTTCCCTCTGAAATCGATAGATATGCAAATTCATTCATTACAACTCATTAAAGTATTCAAACATTTCGTTGGTCATTGCAGCTTTCCACTCTTAGTGGCAAAAATTTTCAATTAACGTGGGATTTGATAAATTCATTATTAACCGAAGAAAAAAATGCTATTGACACATTTTACAATAATCTTTGTAAAATTGAACGTTTACGTCAAAGTCATGCGAAGGAAGTGATGAAGAAATACTACGAAGTTTTCCACCAAATTTCGTACATCTCGCCGTTCGAAATTCAAGTTTTTTTAGAAAATGAGATTCAAGTTACATTTTTTTAATCGATTGTGTTTCAATTTTTGTTTTTATTTTATTGCTTCAATTCCTTAAATTATTTTAGGACTACAACGAAACAATTTTGCGAAACTTCAAGGTCTACGAAGATTTGCGTCTGCGAATGCTTACTATTTCCGATTCTCGGAGCCAGGAATTACAGTATTGGTTGGAAGATGTAAACGACAAGAGACGAGATGAAATCTGTCTTGAGAATATCAGACGTTTGATGTGAGAATTCACTACTGTTTTATTTTGAATAATTGCTTTATTTTATATTCATTCAATTCTAGTCGGAAAAAAGAGACTCTATCGCAACCAGAAGAAATGTTTATCTACAATCCCGATGGACAAGCAGCTCGATTCGAGTTGACTTCCAAGCTAGAACTCCTTGAGGAAACGATAAAAAAGTGGCAAACCGAAATCATTATTTTCGAGGAATCTTCTGTAGACGAATGCTCGAAGCAACTCCTCGAATCCGTTGCCGAATTTAAAAGCGCTTTTGGCAAACTCGTCGTTTCGTACAAATTAGGATTACAAAAATTATTTGAAAAATACGAGAACGAGGTGGCGAAAATCAAAGAAGATCGAAATTGCGTTCTCGACAATGACGTTAAACTTCTTAACGAGGCGGTTGACGGCTTGAAGGATTGTTACAAAATCATCTCGCATAATTTCCAGGTTTTGTTGCACTATTGGGAACAGATTTCGAAAAGATTGAGATAACTCCCAGTTTTATTTTTTAGGAATTGTGCAATCATCGAATAAAAGCGATTGAAACCGCGGTAGACGAATTTTCTCATTTCCTTCGTGACTTTAATGCCACTTGGAAAAAACAGGCTTCCCGTTTGATCGATCTACAAGACGACGTTGGTCGTATGGTCGACAATTTGACGGCAAAAAGTCGCAAAAGTATCGACCAGTTGGAGAAAAAAATAAATAATTATAATCAGGTAGTACGACAAGCAACGTTCGAGGAAAAAATGAAACAGCAAATTCCTCTTGTTTTTAAGACGTTGGATCTTGTTTCTGAAAAGTAATATATACGGTCAATGAATAATTAATAACACAATTTTTTTAAATGAAAAATGTCGAACGTTAGATTTATTGATTCTTCGTACAGACACAAATTTACATATGAAGACGAATGCAAGACAGTAAAAAACTACATCGAGACAGTTTTCAACGAAGTTCCCAAAGTTATAAAAGAGTTTACAAATATTTTAGAATTGTATGGATATGAAAATATCCATAATGATACTCCGGAAGAACAAGAGACTGATTTTTCACGAAATCAACCCATTTTCGTTAGTCAACAACTGAAGTTTTGTGAAAGTATCGTGACAACAATTGTAGACTGGAAACTAAGGTTCGTAAAAAGCGATTTTTTAGTCCACTGGAATCTTTTGTTTCAGTACATTTTCTTATTCAGTAAAATTCCGAAATTTATTTATTTTCTTAGTTTAATGGATGAAATAGTGGAGTTTCGAGAAAATTTTCCAAAAATCATAAAAGATGCCGCAGAGCCTTGGCAAGAAATTATTCTGTCTGAACGTTCGGCTGTTCTACAAAGTAAATTAGACGAAAATATTGAGCGCCGCGAACAATTCTTGAATCATGTTTATGGCGTCAGAGTTCAGGAGATTGAAGAGCATAAACAGAGATTGGAGAATCATGAGATTGTGAGCATTTGAAATCCCAAAAAAAAAAACAAATAATACAAATGTTTACAATAAAGGTGACTTGGTTCGTCAGGAAGTAGACCAGATTCTTAAAGACACTTCGAACAGTCTTGAAGAATTTTTACGAGAGCACAAAGAATTCGTGGAAACTTGTGATACGAATATCGTTACAGCGAGTGAACAAATTGCCACAGCAAAAAGTATCACCGAATTGAATCGTTTAAAAAAAGAGGTAACTAAAAAGAGAAGAAATGGCAAAGCTTGAAAGCTTTGGATTAACTTTTGTCTCAAACGATTCAAGGTTCAGATGATACGAGAAAACTATAAAAACGAAATCGAAAAAAAAGTTGTCGCTCACAAGGAAAAACTACGGAATACTTTCGACTTGTTGATGAACAAAAATGATAAATTTCTGCACGAGATCCAGTACGTAAAATTGATCGCAAAATAAATCAGTTTATAATTTCTCATTTTAGTAATTAAATACGACGATTCTTCGTATTTTCGCCACATACAATTTTCTATGACCACAAAAATTGTACATAGTTTTCGTACGTTTTTTAATTTTACTCAGATTGTTCAAAGACGGTGGAAACTTTAGTGTGGAGGAAGCGAAATCGTATAAAAAAACACTAACGAGTCTTGGCAAAACGATTGCAAATTTGCAGAACGCTAATTTGGAAAGACTGAACACAGTCATTACAGAATTGGATGCAACTTTAGAAACGCTCATTAAAAACGCTTTCGACAAGTTACAGAGTTCAATTTTTCTCCATTTATTCCCACTTGTATTTTTTCTTTGCAAACATTTTTCTTCTCAACAGCTTCAGCACAAAATTAAAAGAACTAACTTTTTTCGAGGACGTTAAAAAGGAAATGACGAAATGTGCTGTAATAATAGAGAGACAAGTTGATCGTCTTCTGGAAGACAATACAATATTCGTAGATGCAGTCCTAAGTCGTGTCAAAAAGTCCCCAACTCAATTGTGCGATACATCGACTACGAAAATGACTGAAGTTCTGGATTTGATGGACTCTAGATTAGACTATTTAATGATTCCTTTCCCCATGCTCAAGAATATCGCAATGCAGGAGCCTATTAAATGGAGTCGTAAACGATCCGTTGCGAATAAAAAAAGGAGAGAAAAACAATCAAGTAAAACCATGAATTATGTCAGTTGGTTTATTGGATCTGAAGACAGTACAACTCGTGGGAATGGTTTTTCTGTTATTGCAATGAATACTATGGTGAAGACAATTGAAAAAATTCAAGTTGATGCAACAGTAGGTCATTCGTTATCGTTGAATCAAAGAGTTCTGAATGTTGAGTGTCCAAAACAATGAGGGACTTTGAAATTTTTTTGTGTAGAGTCTAATGAAAAAAAAAGAATAAATTTAACTCAAAGAATAATGAGCGATGAAAAAAATCGATTTTTCGTAAATTCTGGACATACGTAACTCTCTGATTAAAAAATCCATGGCAAAAATATTGCCAACTATTAATTTCGACGATAATTATTTCTGTAAGAAATTCTTCGCTGTGTCGTCGAAACGTAACGAAACAGAAACACCTTACCATGAACACATGAAGAAAACATTAGAGCGGATGTGTTCCTATCGCGATCAATTGGAAAATCTTTGGCAACAGGAAGTTCGAGATTTGCTAGCAGCGTCAGCAATCCTCGAGAATTCTATACGCGAATGTATTCGAATGAATCTCGATGATTTTTATAATCAACAAATCAAAGAAATTAAAGGAACGATTGGAAAAAAGCTTGGCACGCTTGACGAGGCGATGAGAGTTTGGTTAACACGACGCGACGGTATTTTAGCTACTTTCAAAATCAGCCATGGTCATCCCGCGACCAGAGAATCGCTGAATAAATTAAGAGACGATATCTTGCAAGAAGAACAACAAATGCAAGATACAATTATTGAAAAATTCACCGAATTCAAGGTGAACGCTATTTCCTGCTATTCAGCGTTTAGCTAAAAATAAAAATCATTGTCAACATTCGTTGCAATATCGTTGAAACTTCTATTCACAGAGTGACTTGGAAGAACATGCAAATTGCTATGAACTTTCATTGCTAGAAATGGCTAAACCCTTGAAAAAAATTCTCATCAAATTGGAGGATCGTTCGAAAATACAACGATTGAGGGATCTTTTGGATGAACGTAAACCTAGTGAATTGACAGAAACCTTGGATCGATTGGACATTCCAAGAAACTCACGGAGAAGTTCTCTTAAATTTAAACGGAAATGGTCGAAAGCATCCAACAGCATCAACATGGAAGTTATATTGCCCGATCTTGTGGAGGTAAATCTCTGACTTCACGTTTGGAAATTTTGATATTATGAGTCACTGGTTCAACTAAA
Organism: Campoletis sonorensis; assembly: GCA_013761285.1. NCBI lineage: Eukaryota > Metazoa > Arthropoda > Insecta > Hymenoptera > Ichneumonidae > Campoletis > Campoletis sonorensis. The sequence goes on along the minus strand of JACEOJ010005749.1, from coordinate 141,201 downwards.
GAAAAATGTTTTGCATTCTAATCATTTGTTGATTGTACAGAAAGCTAAACACAAATACAATTCTGCACTCGCCGAGGCTGAAACGAGTGTGAAAAGTTTCGTAAAGGCCGGAGAAGAATTTGAGAAAAGTTGGAGAGCGAACATAGAAATAGTTGCTGAAATTTACGAAATAACTCAATAAATTCAATCGGATTCAATCCATAATTGATCCTTTATTCTCCTCGATTTTTGTTCTCTAGATAAATACACTCATGAGTTTTTATCTTTCTAAGTAGAAACGTTGATGAACTAGATTTGAATGAAAGGGGGTTCGAGTCAGAGATTGAATCGGCAGTTGAAAGAAAATTTTCAAACCTTCGAGACCATTTAAGAGCAAAAAAAAGGAAACACATCTTTTTTATGTTCTTCTTTGACAACTAAGCAGATTAAGTTGAAATAACGAGTTACTCTAGTTATTTCGTGCCATCCTTTGAGACGCGTGAGCGATTCGGTGGTTGTTCGAACAGTGAAAGGATTAGTCTGATAAGATTCTTGAACGCTGGAGCACCGAAATTGAGTTTAACGTAGTCAACGAAAAAGCGAGAGCCGACTCTTGGCGCCCGGCATGCGTCCGTGCCTGTCCAATAATCCTGCTTGGATGTCTGCCAAAGTTGGAACATTTCGAACGTCGCCACGAGCTGCCACACTCGGCGGAGATTTCAACAGACGTTGAGCTACTCTGGTAACGTCGTCTTTCGTTATTTTGTCTGCAAAAATAGTCAAACTTTAGGTTTTGAACTGTGAATCCATCCTGAAGAACGACGGAGTGAAAGAAAATTTACCGATTTCTTTAATGAAGTATTCGGGCCTTTTCCGTGAACCAGTGGCCAAAACCTGACGTCCAATATCCTCAAATACAACCGGTCGTTGCTCGAGATTCATTAGTAACATAGATTGCAGCTGCTTCTTGGCTCGCTAAAAAATAATCGACCATTTTTATTGTTATTATTATAATTAAACGAAGAGTGGTAAATCGTTTATCTGAATAAAAAGTACAACGTCAATGATTTTGATTTTAATTGACGTGGTTATAATCAAACGAGAACACGATGCCGAAACGACTGAACCTACCAATAATTCATTGTCAGAAATATTTCCAGCCATCGTGACTAATTCGTGAACGACAACTTCGACCATTTCTTTAACGTGAGCCGGGGTTGACGACGCATGAATACAGAAAAGTCCGGTGTCCGCGTAGGCATGATTGTACGCAGTTGCACTGTACATCCAATGATACCTAGAAGTAATTTTATTAATCGATTAATTTTTCTTCTTTTGACAATTGATGGACGAATATTTTTTCCAACTTGTTTGGAATGTCCAGAGTATTTACCTATTTAATACATTCGTATAAAGTCGCGTATACATTCCTTTTCCGGGACCTCCGGCACTGAAACTTCCGCCTCCGCCCATCATCATGTTCAAAACGCACATGGCAATGAAATCTGAATCTTGATGGGAACAACCTTCCAAACCAACGACCACGTGCGACAACTCTGGAAGACCGCTCGGACCAGCATAAACTGGCACATTACATTCGTCCTGTGATTAAACAAGAAATTAATCAAATAATCACATTTCTAAATTTGACATTGAATTAAACGTCCCTTTTTCTAAGCCGAATTAAGCAATCGGACGTAAAAGGAACAACATACGATGGAGAATAGCTAAATAAAACAGGAAAAAAATAATAACGAATGAAACTTGAAAAATTACCATAATGTAACCGCCGGTATATTGAGCGATCGATTCGTCGACACGATGAATCGACTTGTCACCAAGAATAAGACTACTTTCTTCCTCCCAAATAGGTGTCTCTTTTACAAAGTATCTGCAAAGATAGCACAAAATGTTGACTGTCATTAAATTAGTTACGATTGTACGTTATCACCGGTTGAAAAGAGATTTCTTAATATTAATCTCGTTAATTACTTTTCAACCGCATTGACTAAATCCTTGTGATCGATTCCAACACCAGCTACAACCATTCTCTTTGGTGTGTAATGATTTTTCAAATACGTTAACAATATTTTACGATCGATCGTTTGAACATTTCCTGCAGGGCATATTTTTGGTAGTCCTAAAGTATTTTCTCTGTATGCGGCCTATAAACAAATTATTCGTATTATTTATCGGTTAACAACACCTAAAAGAAAGAAAAAAATCTTCAGCTTATCATTTTCTCTCATTTCTTAGAAATATTATGTGTGACTGATGGAATCCTCGAATTCTGAAATCTTACCGCATGAATCATGTCGATCAGCAACGGCTCTTGCTCCGGTCTCGTCAACAAAGAATCTAATTCAAATTCCACAGTTTGCCTTGCTGTATTGAGCTGCGAATAACATTGAAAAAGTTAAGAAACTATTCATTTCAAGAATTATTCCCACAATCTCTTGCTTTATGTTACCTCCTCGTCTGTAATTTGCGGCCTCAAAACAATGTCACCCAAAACTTGTGTGACTGTGTCTAAACCATTCCTTTCTGCGGAAGCTGCATATATGAACGTGTCTCTAGATGCCTGACAATCGCATATTCCTCCATGCTTTTCTAGGGTCAGCATTATTTCATCCTTACTCGAATAATTCTTTGTGGACTGGAAAAAGATTTTGTAGTAAAGTGAGATTAAAAAATTTCATCATGTTCAGATGGTAGTTGAGTTTTTCCAATATTGGTTTTACAGTTTTTCATAGAAATACTATTATTTCTAAAAAGAATGAATCAGAACAATTTCTCTGAAGGGGATAGAAAACAAAATAGTTTCAACATTTTATCTGCTTATTATAGACTTGTATGCATTCCTTGAAAATTCATTTTGACAAAATTGTCGCTGCAATTCAGTATTTAACTTATTTCAAGAGTTCTTCGATTGTACTGCTTGCCAGAGACTATTTTTTAGTTGCAACAAGGTAGTCAATGATGAATTTGTTATCATGAAGAAATAAATACTCACGTTAAAAGCCAATTTTTCAAGAAAATGGGAAATTCCACTGGGATAAGCAACCTCGAACCTGGGACCGGAATCGATCAACACTGGAAGAATAAATCATCGTTGGAATTTAAAAAATCAAGTAAATGATAAGAATATTAATCGGTTTCTGTTAACGTACCACCGACTGTACAAAATTGTCCAAAGCGATTTTCGGAGGCGACCCTCAAGCCGTTGGGCAAAACAGTAATCTGGGTAACTTGATTTTCTTCCTTAGAGGAGGAATAAATGGGCGTAGGTAAATTTTGCACTGGTTGAGAAAGTGGAGGAAAGGGAGTGACAATTTGTTTGGGAGGAAGGTCGGATTTAGTTTGTGATGAAAACCTATATTTTTGCCATACATTCAAATACTTGATGGGCACAGAACTGCAAATAAAGAAAAAACACACACGTACAAGTTAGGTTAAAAACAGAAACACTTGAGTTGGAGTAAACGGAATATCAATCATAATAAAAACCTGTTTTTGAATGCCGTAGCCAGCGGCGTTTGAGGTAATCTCACCAACATTTTCAATACTTTTGGACACTTAAATCATAGAAATTTTAACATTTGTTTTAAACTTTTTTTCTTCGTATGAGGCTTTACGTCCGAAACATGCAACCTTTGGTTCCGGAACGGACCACTTGGTGTCTCCAGCTCCTCAGTACTTCGGGAAAGAGCGGTAGAGCCGACGAAAAGTGGTATGTTGTACAAGAGTTTCTCTGTAGGGAATCTTCACTAGTGTGTGTATATCGAGTGTTTGTGTTAAGGCCATTTCGCTTCGGCTGACTCCATTTTTTTTTTCCACGAATCTTCTACCATATATCGGTCTTCGGTAGTATAGTGGTAAGTATCCCCGCGGCAGTATCCCCGCGGTATCCCCACGGTGAACATCTCCGCATGATAGATAGTCTTGAATCTAGTATAGCTTCAAACCATTTATCCTGAATTAACAAAATTATAACAAAACTGATAATAGTCCTAATCTAGTTAACCTTAGTGAATACAAAAATAAATATAATTAAAGTAAACATAAAAGAAAACCCCCCACGCGGGGTCCCGGTTAGACATAACCTCAAAATGTCGAACAGTAAACGAAAAAACGATATTAATGAACAGCAAGTTTCTAACATCAAAAAAATACAGAAAAAAGGTAGTAACCCCAAAATAAGCACTATTCAAGTACTTAATAAAGAATATCGCGATTTTATGCGTGACCACGGAAACAAAACCACGGCTAACAGTCATACGATCACACCTAACCTCAAAAAGGCACGCGATTCTAGCAGCAACCCTAAAATCGACGAACCAGAACCAGGATGTAGCACCTGGCTAACACCTAAAAAAACAACAAAAATAAATTCACCAACCATGATTGAAACGCCTGTTTCAAACAATTTCGATGCCATTTCAGTGGCGGACGACGAAATGGAAATAGAAAACCCGACACAAAAAAAAAATCCCGAACCCAACAGAAATCGTCCCGAAACAACGGACCGCAATTCTAAAGCGCCACCAATCCATCTAAATAACGTGAACGGTATCAAATCAATAATCTCCTTACTGATCGAAAACAAAGTGGAAAAACAAATGTTTCACATTCGACAAACTTCGAATAACGAATCCACAATCCAACCAGCAGATATCGACGCACACAAAAAAATCAAGGACATCCTACACGACAACAAAATAGAATTCTTCACATATACACCAAAATCAGCCAAACCAAAAACGCTAGTACTCAAAGGCCTCTCAGGTGAGTTCAACGAAGACGAAATACTACAAGAGCTATCCTCACTAGAACTACCGAACACAAAAATAATAAAAATTTCAAAAATGAAAACAAGCGCCAGCAATCAGCACCGATTCATATATATAGTTAACCTGACACACGACAGCGAAACATCACATCTTCGTCAAACGAACCACATCCTTTATCAAAAGATCAAATGGGAATTCCTGAAAAAAAAAACGATTTATCAATGTAGAAAATGTCAACGACTCGGTCACTCCAGTGCAAACTGTAATTTATCATTCCGCTGTGTAAAATGTGGCGAATCACACAAGCCTGGAGAATGTAACATCACAGATAAATCTGAGAAACACCTACTCAGATGCGCCAATTGCAACAATACCGGACACCCAGCTAGTTATCAAGGATGTCCATACATTAAATTTATTAGCCAAAGGACCAAAGCAGAAAGAAAAGCTCCAGCAATGCGACTGACCGAAAAAATTGAAAAAACATTCAGGAAAGTTTCTCCCGGCACCTCCTATGCACAAGTAACAACAACAAATTCAATTCAACCAGCACCGGATCACACCTATGCTTCACAGAATCAACCGGCCTCAAATATTGGACCCCCGACTACACATGACACCACCCCCCATTGGGTCACAGAATTGAAAGGACACATCACCTCGCTCAACCAAAATTTATCGCAGCTAAGTAACCAAATCCAATTTAACACTCAACGAATAAATATTATATTTGAACATCTCGGCCTTGAATTACAGTCGGAATAATGGTGAATTACCACAATAAACACCCACTAGCTTCACAACTAAACACGCACCAAATAGAACCCGCAAAATCACTAGATAAATTGACAATAACTGCAATTAATGTACGATCAATAAGATCCCATCATCGTAGACTCAATCTGCATGACTATCTCACGAACAATAACATAGATATCGCACTTATCTCAGAAACCTTTCTCAACCCGGTGCATAAAATAACCTTCCCTGAATATAACATAATCAGAACAGATATAATACCTCCTGCCTCCGGCAGAGGCACAGCTATTCTTTGCAGAAAAAACATTAAATATACACATATCAAATTCCCCAGCTCAAAAAACAATTCCATAATTGAATACACTATAATAAAGCTCACCATAGACAACAACAAATGCAACAACAACTCCAACTTGTATGTCATAAGTCTATACGCCACCAACAGAACAAATATAAAACAAACTTTCTTAAATGAATTGAACAACATTTTCAGGCATCTCAAACTCCACAATGGAAACAACAAATACATCATAGCCGGTGATTTTAATGCTCGACATACCGATTTTGGAGATCGCATAATCAGCCCAAGAGGAAGATATCTACGCAACTGGGAAATCGACAATGCTCTCTTCTTCAGAGCAAAAATCCACCCACCAGCATCATATACGTTCGTACCATCGCAATCCCACATAGATCTCTGCCTTGCAGACAACTCAATAGAAATATCGAATCTCACTAACCAGCATATCCCAATCTTGCCATACGACAGCGACCATAACGCTCTCATATTCACAGTCTCCTTACCGCACACGATATCTTCCCTAAATAGCACTGAAAAGCCAAAAATATACCTATATAAAGCCACCGCGTGGGAAAAATTTGAAAGCGAACTTGAGGCATCATACACCACACCCCCCCCTGATAATAAAAATCTCTCCATAACGGAAATTGACACACACATTATGAATATCTCAGATCATATCAACAAAGCTATCAAAAAACATGTTCCGCTACACACCGAAACCAACAACACCAAAATATACACAAGTCTGACTATAGCCAAATTACAGAAACACAAATCCCAACTAATCACCGCTATACACAAAAGACGTTCGTTTGACCCACACGACGGTTCCACTCTCTCCCGTAGACTAAAATCCTTACTCAACAACACTCGTCAACTAATAAAAGAGCAATTCAAAATCAACATAGAAAAATACTGGGTGAACATATACAAATCCATAGATCACAGACAACCCGATAAGTTCTTCCCAAAAATTAATAACATATTCAGACCAAGAACAAGAACTAATCTAGATAAATTCGAAATAAACACCGCAAGTACTATCATACGTAGATCAAATATAAATATCACAAAAACACCGATTAACAACAACAAATACGTCATCACCGAACCAAATGACATCCTAAATGTACTTGGTGCCCACTATGAATCTATTAACTCTCCAAGATATTTAAACAATGGCACTAGACTACGAAATATAATTGACACAAGAATATCCAACTTCAAGAACGAATTCAACACAAACAGGCTCAACGAAACAACAATAACTGAGTTCAATAACAACAACAAAGCACACTCTCCGTCACAACCCGATCTCCCAAACCATTATTTCACAACGGTCATAGCAACTCAAAAAATAATATCCAACCTCCCTAATAAAACCTCGAGTGGGCCTGATAACATCCCACCAATAATACTTAAACATATTCCTCCAAAAATAGTCAAAGCTTACGCAATAATATTTAACAATGCACTGAATCATCAGTACTTTCCAACCCCCTGGAAAAAATCAAAAATTTATCCGATTAAAAAAAAAGACAAAGACCCCTTAGATCCAGCAAGTTACCGCCCAATCAGCCTAACACCAGCAATAAGTAAAGTATACGAAATCATCATCCAAGCATCCATTCTCCATCACTGCAACACAAATAAAATCATTCCTGATAACCAGTTTGGCTTCAAGTTCCATCACTCCACCACACATGCAATCAATAAATTATACTCTGACACTAACCTATATCTAGCTACTGGACATTCAGTCGGAGCTACTTTAATTGATTTAGAAAAGGCATTCGATTCGGTATGGCTGTCGGGGCTAATTTACAAACTTCTCAAAAAAGAATTCCCGCTTCATTTATGCCAACTAATCTGGGATATGACACAAAAAAGACAATTCATGATATGGGACGGTAAACACACATCAACCATCACCTTTCTAATCAAAGAAGGCCTTCAACAAGGTACGGTCACATCTCCACTCCTTTTCAACATCTACACAAGTGACATACTCAACTCATTCAATTTAAACAGAAACACCACACACTCAATAGCCTACGCCGATGATCTGATCATTTACGTTGCTGGAAAAGATATACCAACCATCCAAGAAGTCCTCCAAACTCTAGTTAATCAAATAAACAATTATTATTCTACATGGAATCTTAGAATGAATCCCTCAAAATGCGAAACAATCTTATTCCGGAGACTAAACAACCGCCTTAAGCAATCAGATAGAATAGCAAAAGATAATTTCAACATCACAACACATAACCCAGATACTAGAGCACCGGTTCAAATCCCCACAAAAAAAATAGTCAAATACCTTGGAGTACATATAGATAATTTAATGCGTGGTAACATACACTGGAAAACACAATTAGACAAAGCAAGACAAAGATCACTATCACTCACAAGATTACTACATAACAAGTACATCACCCCAATAGCCAAAACAATAGTATACCAGATCCTCATCAGGCCAATCCTCACCTACGCAGCCCCAGTTCTATGGAACATTGGAGCCTCACAAGCCGAAAACATCCGTAGATTCGAAAGAATCTGTCTACGAAATGCGTTATTTTTACACCGCTCTGCTGAATCCCAATTCCAGCACAGGGTTAAGAATTCAATTATTTACAACACGGCAGACATTCCCCGTATCGACAACTTTATAATCAGATTAACTCGTGACTATTTTGCCCGTACGAGAGACTCCGAAAACAAAATAATAAAAGCTTTTTCGCATCCAGACCCAACACTCACTCACATCACAGCACCAACAGGATACATACAACCCGAATCATTCATACTACACGATAGGGCCGGAATAATACAAGATCATAACAACATTCCGATTCTAATGCACTGGAGTAGACACGCTGCCAACAAAAAATTACCTCCTAACCTGCCTTTCATGAGAGCCAATGCCCAGAACTTTCTATACGACACAACAATCCCTACGATCGACAAACTCGACGACCATAGACTCGATAGCGACAAATACTTCTGGATGGACCCGACAGCCATACACTACAACGAACTCAGAAACAGAATCACATACGAAAACACAAGACCACACAGAAAAAGAAAACGCAGGAAATAACACAGACCCAACCAACCGAACTCATTAAGCTATCATTCTTAAACCCATTTCCATAGACAACTCAACTAGATCACCAATTTAAAGCGTATCAAATATCTATATGAAATTCATTCAACTCATAAATACCTAAAATCTTAACTATATTTATAAATATTTCTAAATATCATATCGTGGTTTTTCCTTTTTTAGTCTACATATACTTTTTTCCCACGCTTAACAAAACTCTACACCGGACCAAAGTCCAATTCAAATTTTCTACTTATTCACCCACAGGCAACCTGCTCGATATATTAAAAACTTAGAGATGCCAACATCAAAAGGCCAAAAGTTTTAAATGTGCAACTCACAAGATTTTCTTTATACGTTTTTAATTATAAGTTAACTTTGTACGTACTCCAATCACATAATGTATGACAACCAAACAAATGAATAAAAACTTTTTAAAAAAAAAAAAAAAAAAAAAAGTAAGTATCCCCGCCTGTCACGCGGGAGACCGGGGTTCGATTCCCCGCCGGAGAGAATTATTTTTGTTTTGCATTGTTAAACAACAAATTCAAATGTCCTTGTTAACATTATTTACAATCCCTATTTTTTTTTCTTTTTGGATGGCTTGGCAAAATGATGGAAAAGTATTTAGGCCGAAACAAAGACAGGAACTGCCGAGTATGACAATCACAACGGTCCATAGCAGTACAAAAAATAATATATAACCTCCCCAATAAAACCTCAAGTGGGCCTGATAATATCCCACCAATAGTTCTCAAACACATTCCTCCAAAATGATTCAAAGCTTACACAATAATATTTAACAATGCACTGAATCATCAATACTTCCCAGCCCCCTGGAAAAAATCAAAAATTTATCCAATAAAAAAAAAAGACAAAGACCCCTTAGATCCAGCAAGTTATCGTCCAATCAGCCTAACACCAGCAATAAGTAAAGTATACGAAATCATCATCCAAGCATCCATTCTCCATCACTGCAACACAAATAAAATCGTTCCTGATAACCAGTTCGGTTTCAAATTCCATCACTCCACCACACATGCAATCAACAAATTTTACTCTGACACAAACCTATATTTAGCCACCGGACATTCAGTCGGAGCTACATTAATTGACTTAGAAAAGGCATTCGATTCTGTATGGCTATCTGGACTATTTTACAAGCTCCTCAAAAAAGAATTCCCGCTTCATTTATGCCAACTGATCTGGGATATGACACAAAAAAGACAATTCATGATATGGGACGGTATACACACTTCAACCATCACCTTTCTGATCAAAGAAGGCCTTCAACAAGGAACGGTCACATCTCCACTCCTTTTTAACATCTACACAAGTGACATACTCAACTCATTCAACTTAAACAAAAACACCACTCACTCAATAGCATACGCCGATGATCTTATTATATACGTTGCTGGAAAAGATATACCAACCATTCAAGAAGTCCTCCAAACTCTAGTTAATCAAATAAACAATTATTATTCTACATGGAATCTTAGAATGAATCCCTCAAAATGCGAAACAATCTTATTCCGGAGACTAAACAACCGCCTTAAGAAATCAGATAGAACGGCAAAACATAATTTCAACATCACAACACATAACCCGGATACTAGAGCACCGGTTCAAATCCCCACAAAAAAAATAGTCAAATACCTTGGAATACATATAGATAATCTAATGCGTGGTAACATACATTGGAAAACACAATTAGACAAAGCAAGACAAAGATCTCTATCACTCACAAGATTACTACACAACAAGTACATCACCCCAATAGCAAAAACAATAGTATACCAGATCCTCATCAGGCCAATCCTCACCTACGCAGCCCCAGTTCTATGGAACATTGGAGCCTCACAAGCCGAAAACATCCGTAGATTCGAAAGAATCTGTCTACGTAATGCGCTATTTCTACACCGCTCTGCTGAATCCCAATTCCAGCGCAGGGTTAAAAATTCAATTATTTACAACACGGCAGACATCCCCCGTATCGACAACTTTATACTCAGACTAACTCGTGACTATTTTGCTCGTACGAAAGACTCCGAAAACAAAATAATAAAAGCTTTTTCGCATCCAGACCCAACACTCACTCACATCACAGCACCAACAGGATACATACAACCCGAATCATTCATCTTACACGATAGGGCCGGAATAATACAAGACCATAACAACATTCCGATTTTAATGCATTGGAGTAGACACGCTGCCAACAAAAAATTACCTCCTAACCTGCCTTTCATGAGAGCCAATGCCCAGAACTTTCTATACGACACGACAATCCCTACGACCGACAAACTCGACGACCGTAGACTCGATAGCGACAAATACTTCTGGATGGACCCGACAGCCATACACTACAACGAACTCAGAAACAGAATCGCATACGAAAATACAAGACCTCACAGAAAAAGAAAACGCAGGAAATAACGCAGACCCAACCAACCGAATTCATTAAGTTATCACTCTTAAACCCATTTCCATAGACAACTCAACAAGATCACCAATTTAAGGCGTATCAAATATCTATATGAAATTCATTCAACTCATATAAATACCTAAAATCTTAACTATATTTCTAAATATTTCTAAATATCATATCGTGGTTTTTCCTTTTTAGTCTACATACACTTTTTTCCCACGCTTAACAAAACTCTACACCGGACCAAAGTCCAATTTAAATTTTTCTACTTATTCACCCACAAGCAACCTGCTCGATATTTTAAAAACTTAGAGATGCCAACACCAAAAGGCCTAAAGTTTTAAATGTGCAACTCACAAGATCTCCTTTCTACGTTTTTAATTATAAGTTAACTTTGTACGTACTCCAATCACATAATGTATGACAACCAAACAAATGAATAAAAACTTAAAAAAAAAAAAAAGTAAGTATCCCCGCCTGTCACGCGGGAGACCGGGGTTCGATTCCCCGCCGATTATTACATACGCGGCTCCGGTCTGGTGGAATCTGGGGGCAGCACAGGCAGAAAAACTGAGGCAGTTCGAGAGAGCTTGCCTCAGAACGGCGATGGGAGCCTATAGGAAAGCTGGTCACAACAACATCGAGAGGATCAGCAATAAAAAAATCTACGACACTGCAGACATCCCAAGGATCGATAACTTTCTTCTAAAACTTACCAGAGACTATTACAGCCAACTCCCGAACATCAACAACGAAACTATACAAAGAATAAAAGACTCAAACCTGGACCTCAGAATCGCGACAGAAAAAGGTTACATACAGCCACAGATGTTCACACAACTGGATAAATTGGGTATAATCCAGAACGAATTAAACATTCCCACGTTATACCACCGCAGCAGGCACAAAGCAAACAAAAGAGTGCCAATTCAGCAATACCGACGAAATGAGAATAATCTCAAATATTCCACTGCGATTCCAAGAAGGGATGCTGAAGAGTTCCACAGACTACGCGATATGTATTGGTGGCTAGGAGATAACGCGGCCCATATTGGGGCGCTTAAAAGAAGAAAAAGGAGAATAGAGGAAGAGGCCAGACGACGATACATCCGCAACCATCATTAAATAGGATAAATAAAAAAGAAAAAAAACATATATAAAAAAAAAAAAAAAGACAACAGACTTAAAAGTCAATCCTTAGCTATAAGTGTAAATATGTAAATATGTACATAGTTCATTAGCTCTAAGTTAGTCCTAATTTACTTCAAAAACAGTCAGGGAGGTTTTTTTTAATACTATTTTTCCACCCTCTATAACACACAGACGCTGACTGGACAAAAATAAAAACTCTGTCCAAACTATCAAAATATTATATGAAAAAAAAGTCAAACTCAGTTTGCAGATATTTTAGAGACACGAGATGCTGTTGAGAACGGCCATATATCTCACCAAAACCAAGTCAACATACTTGTATTAAGATAAGGTTTTTAATTTCGTTTATTTTTACCTGTAATGTGATGTTAAAAATTGAAAATAAATAAACTTTAAACAAAAAAAAAAAAAAGGTTCGATTCCCCGCCGGAGAGTATTATTTTTGTTTTGCATTGTTAAACAACAAATTCAAATGTCCTTGTTAACAACATTATTTACAATCCCTATTTATTTTTGGATGGCTTGGCTAAAGGATCGGATTCATACAGAACCAAACAACATAGGAAACGCATGACTACACACATGGAGCCATGGTCGGGAAAGGCAAGGACTCCCCCCCGAGAAAAACGTCCAATTCAAACAATTACGATAAATTAATAGCTTCAGTTAATAGCTTTCTCTCTACACGTTTTTCTAGCCTCATGAGTATGTTTTGTCGGCCTCCTCCGTCGTTTGATACCAACAACACGTTAAACGTCGGTTCTATAAACTATAAAAGGAATTTTCTATTAGCTCGTGAAGAGTCTGCATTATGCTCGGCAGCGAAAAGCTCTTGGGATAGTGATCTCTTCTCGTCAAGTTTCACGGGATATTCATCAATCAACTGGAAATATAAATGAATCATCTACTCCACTCAAAGGATTTTTATGTTGCTATCATGTCATCGTATATTATCTTTACGAGGAAATCCATTGTGTAACCAAGCATTAATACCGTGTGGTCATCTCATTAATCGAGTGAGGAATCATAAGCTAAAGTTCATTTTGGGGGAAGTGATTTTCTTTTCAATCAAATTCATTTTTCCTGTTTATTTCATCAAGTTCAGAGGAACTTGTTGCTATACAGATCACACTAAATGTAGCTCTTTCCATCACTTTTTTAATGATCCACAAAGGCCGATCTAAAATGTCATGCCATGAAACTGGCGAATGAAAATTGATATTTTTTTTTGATTTGCCGATGAATTTCCTCAACTATTGACGTAATAATAACGTTACACACCCTATAACATTGGTCATGTTCGATTTCTCGGTAATTAGTAAGTGGACATCGAAAGATTCTGAGATATCGTTATCGAGTGTGATATGAATTGCGAGATAAGAAGTTGATCGGGAATACATAAACAGGTGGAGATCGAGAAACGGTCACAGTCAATTCGCAAGATTTCTCAGTTGTATTCGAGAATATCAAAAAACTTCAAAATGAACGGAAAAACAGTCTACTTCGTGGCATTTCTGGCAGCCATTGTTGCCGTTGCAACAAGCAACGTAGTTCCGGCGCTACAGGAAATCGAATTAAAGGCGGGAAATCTGTCTCACAATTTGGAGGTCGGCACTCACGTTAGTGGTGAACGTTTAATTCTGAAACAAAATGTCGTCAAGGCTTCAAAATGGTTGCAAGTCGTCACAGAACAGCGAACATTAAACGTCAGTGCTTATCAAAGAATAACAGTTGTGAGAGCTCTTGACCAAAAGGTTAATGGAAATGGCGCCACTCCCAGTCTCATCGGCGGAGGTCCTGGCTACAACTACGTCACTCTTCTTTTCACGAGTAAGAGAGGACACAGCATCAATTTTGTCGTCGAACTTTTCGCGAAATAGAATATTATAAAATATATATAAAATAAAAAATATATATATTTTATATTTTATATATAATATATATTTTTTAAATATATAAAATATAAAATATATAAAATTTAAAAAAATATAGAAAAATTAAACGTAAATTATTATCGACCAATCTACTTTGGTCGTCTAACTGAAATACCATAATTTCAACAATATGTCTGAAGGTAAATTCGAACAAAGTAAGCCTTTTATTGGATTCTGAGAAATTGAATAAAAATTGTAAGCAGAAACATTCTCGGCGAGAGCTGACTTATTCTGTGACCTCTGTGGAACATTATTTTTCGCTTGTTTGCGAAACCACGCGATGAAATTATCAACAACTCGATTTTTCAAAAACTAGCTTTGTTGATTTAAAAATAATTAACCTCTTGAGATAAATGAAAGGTATATACAGATCGTTCTCGGACATTCTTAGTATTCCGAGGGAAATTTTGTTGGTTGTAGAAGGAGACATAACTTTTTTTTCTCGTAATATCAAGCATGGCCGAGAAAAACGTGTGTCTGCTTATTTGTAGTCATGGCACTCGCACTTACGTAACTGGTAGATCGAAGAATAAGAAATAAGGGTTCCTCGTCCATAAAAATCGGACGGAATGTCGTTACCAAAACAAGCACGTGCACTCGACAAACATGTGTTTATATAAATAAATATGGAATAATATTTCAAGTTCTATTGCAAAGTATTAAAAAAGAAAAAAAATTGGAAACTGTCTTGGTTGAACGTTTACGAATTTACAAAAGCTCGATTTCTTCACAAGTGCATGCAGTAGGCTTCGAACTGCTCGAATTTCGCGTGTTATATATACGGTTGACTACACATTTACCGATGTATTCTTTTATTTAGTCTCTCAAGATCCATTTTTATTCCACCGATCCACATTTATTTGCAACGTTCCACTAAATCTTATTTCGTACCTTATTAAATCCGTGTGTTCCCTTTGTTTGTTATGTTAAAGTAGAAATTATTCGTAGTTCACTTATCTTCTTTGTTTCTGTTGTCTTGTCCTTGGTCGACCCCCGTACTACAGCGACTTAACCATGCGGCCACGTGATGTTCGTTCAACAATAATCTTCGAGCTCATTCGAAATGAATCGAATAAAAGACAAAAGAAGCTCAAAAATCACTATTATTTCCTCAAAGGAAAAAACAAGTTGCGATACTGCGTAGAACACACGGGAACATTCTTTTCGAGACGGCTACCACGTCACAGAATCAACCTGGATTTGTTTGTTTCGTCAGTTTTATTCTGTATACAGTTCTATGAATCACAATGCACTATCAGAGTTGAAAACTTTTACAAAATACAGTTTGATTAGGCAATTTAAAAGTTCAACAAAAAACACATTTTCTTTGTCGTTCTCGAACGTCTTCACACACTACCGATGCAGAATGGTGCGAACGATTCAAATTCTTTCCTGTGTAGACACAAAGGATCTTCTTCTTGCTGGTTATTGGCTGTCTTTGACTAATAATGCCTTTGAGCACGATTGGCGTCGCCACCAGTCGGCATGGGGCACGAAGTAAACGAATGGATTGAAATTATAGAACGTGACGTATGGGAGCGTAGACGGTAAGCTGCTTGACTTAGTTAACAAAACAGAGACCGCTGAGTGTGAATGGTAAGTTGGGTAAGTTTTTAGTAGAACATAACCTCACATGTCGCGCTAGATGTCACTTAGAGTTTTGCTCAAGTGTGTGTACTTTCATCGTGCATGAAATACAAAATTTTGCTCATAAGGAATTCATGCGGCGTGTCCTATACTTGGTTTCACATACATCCGATCTTCCTCGAGTTCTTACAATTATAACGATCAAACGTCCTCTCCCAACTTATTTTCAAAAGATAACATGTAAAGAATGGCGCTTGCAAAAAATCGTATCCAGGATGTTAAGTGTCAAATAAGTTGTTTCCGGAATTCTTTAAGTTTGGTTAATTGACGCTCGGGGTGAAAAGACTCTGTGTTCCGAGAAAAAAAAAATATAGTGTCCGGCGCGCCCGGTGTGGCAAAAGGGCGGTTCGTTTTTTTCCGTGACTCGAAGGCGTTGTCTCATTCTTTTCTTGTATTCTTAAATCGTTGTCAGCATTTCGCCCTGCTCACAATTTGAAAAGCAATGAAAATTCGGGCTCTCTCCAATAAAATCTATATAAAAAGCGGCCGGGATAGTAATTGAGTGAGTGGGAGTGGGAGAAAGTTTGAGATCGTAAGCTCGAAAACGCGAAAGGGCACGAAAATCGTCCTCGCTATTTATTTTACTCCAAATTTGTCTTCTCGTTGAAAGAAAGTTAAAACAATAGTGAAAAGACTCTTAAAAAATTCCAAACCAAGTTAAAACGAGGATTGTGCGATATAAACTATGAAGAATTACGAAAATACGTGTAAAAAATCATTTGTTCTCCTTGTCATAAGTGATAGAGTTTCGATCAGCTGATCATCAATCGAACTACGACATGTGAGCGTTTTTCGTTAAATAAACGTGCGTGCACAACCCCTCAGGGGCGTCGAACACTTCATTTTTTTTTTACGCATTCAAAAGTTTTATAACCGTTTCTCACTCGATTCGCGATCGAGAGCATCGGAACGAATCGTGTGCAAGAGGCTGATCGTGGACAAGGCCTACATAAACAAATTTTGGGACACTCGCGACTTCTGAAATTTCCATTTCAAATATACATAAACATAAATTAATATTAAATATCTTTGACGAGAATGGGAAATCGTAACAGTTGTTGCGGTTACTCGAGTCCTCAAGCAGGAAGAAAAGAACTGACCAGTGAGAATGCGACGCGAGGACTTGAAGAACATCTTCCGGAGGGCGAATTCAGTGTATCAAATTTGCAACATATTAGCGAAAGAGAACCTGAAGACTGGGACTCTGATCCTTCTTTGCATCCTTGTACCGGCACTATTTTTATGGAACGTTCTAAACAGGCCATCGAGAGTAAGACTTTTTTTTTAAATGCTACTAAATTCATAATCCTCCAATGAATAGCAAAAACGTAACCATTGATGGAATAAGATTCGTTGTCATATGGGCTAGTTTCCCATTCATATGATAAAATATTCAGAATCTTCGCAAATACGTGCAGACC
Organism: Campoletis sonorensis; assembly: GCA_013761285.1. NCBI lineage: Eukaryota > Metazoa > Arthropoda > Insecta > Hymenoptera > Ichneumonidae > Campoletis > Campoletis sonorensis. Next base: position 123,675 of record JACEOJ010005749.1, on the reverse strand, counting down.
ATCCATTCGAGTCACTAATATGGTTTATGGTTTTTTATGGCAAGCAATTCTAAATTTCAGACTTTGCTCAAAACGTTCAATATTCAATGAAGATTTTGATTTAAAAGTTCTCAACTACAGAGATCCAAATAACAAAGTTGTCAGAAATAAACTAGGCTTTTGGCTGTCTAGCTCTGGAAAAACAGAGGAATAGAGTAAAAATGGATTTCATGAGATGCCTGGAACTAAAAACTTCATATTAGGCATGTTTTCTATTTTTTTATAAATTATAACATTTCTACAAGCATAATAACTAACGTGATTATAATATCCTGTAAATTATTGAAATTTCCAAAGACAAGAGACAAAAGACAAAGACAAGGACAAGAGAGAAAAGTCGTTAGTTTGACTTCAGATGACTACGTTCATGCTACATCACTGAATGACAAAAAAATTCCTTATCTTTTTCATCGGTAGAGTCCAAAACTCGTTCACCCTGTTAGGCTTTAGAAGTTTGACAATCAATTTTTCCGAGCAAAAGAAACCCTACAAGAGAACAAACTTTTGGAAGTTGATCTCTCAGGGATTTCAATAAACATTTTAAATTTATCAAACCAACTCACAATAATAGCCACATTTATTTACAAAGGTTCGAAGAAAGAACGAAAATTTATATCTAATGTACAAAGAATAACTGGTCCGTTTTGTAATTTAATTTTTCAGATGGGATGGTGAGAAAGAAGAGTCAATACCAAATAGCCGATACGAGACCCCTTAAAAAAAGCAGTAGTTGTAGTACAATATATTTGGACGACAGTACGGTATCGCAACCGAATTTGAAGAACACAGTAAAATGTGTTGCGCTCGCGGTTTATTATCATATTAAAAATAGAACGTCGCAGCGTCAGATTGATATATTTGACGAAAAAATCCATCCATTGACCGTAAGTGGTTTTTTTCTTAATATTTAGTTGAATGTTTACGTTTGTATACTAATTTATCTTTGCGTTTGATTGAGCAGAGAGACTGCATCGCTGACGATTATGACAAGCACAATCCTGAGCATAAGGAGATTTATAAATTTGTACGGACGCTCTTCAACGCGGCTCAGCTCACTGCCGAATGTGCCATCATAACTTTGGTCTATCTTGAACGTTTGTTGACCTACGCGGAAATTGATATAACCCCTGCAAATTGGAAGCGAATAGTTTTAGCAGCAATTTTACTGGCCTCCAAAGTATGGGACGATCAGGCGGTGTGGAACGTCGATTACTGTCAAATACTGAAAGATATCACCGTCGAGGATATGTGAGTATTCGTTGAATTCCATTATCAAAATAAGTATTTCCAGTTTCACGAAATCGATTGATTTTGTGATGAATTTCTATGCTTTTCTTTAAGTACACCTTTCGATTATTAATTCGCGTGGACCACTTTCTTTTACAGGAACGAATTGGAAAGACAATTTTTAGAAATGCTTCAATTCAATATAAACGTACCGTCGAGCGTGTACGCGAAATATTACTTCGATTTACGTACGCTGGCGGAAGCGAACGAGTTGACATTCCCAAGTGAGCCGTTGAGCAAAGAAAAAGCCCAAAAACTCGAGGCCATGTCACGAGTTTACGAAGACAAAGTAACAGCCGAGGTGCTTCGTAATGGTATTAAAAAATGGTCGAGTTTGGACAATGTGTGCGTGGGTGGGCCACGTCGTAGTATTGCAATTCTATCTTAATAACTTCGTACGAAAAAAACCTTTTTTTTTTTCTTCATCATTGACATTCGTCATTCGCCTACGACTCTCGACTCTCAAGCTCTTTACATCGCTCGCTTTTTCTCTGTCCAATTCTCAATCCTCGACGTCAACGTTTTTACCTGGGATTTATTATGAGAATGAATGATCACGGATTTTTAATTAAAAAGACGGATGGGGTGGAAAGTGAGCCGACGAAGAATGAAAGTAAAAAGGAAATGGAGGAAAACACACATTCCGTAGTGGAGAATTGACGAGCGGTGTTGTGTCAAAATAAAAAGAAATAAAACTGAAGGAAATTGCTCGATAACTCAGGGTTAAAGAGTTCCATTCGACGTCATCAACTTTTCGGAGTTTTTAATATTTATACATAGAGATATATATATATATATATATAAATTATGTATTATATATATATCATTATTTTGCCTCGAAAAATTTCGATAGTGAGATCATTGAGACTCAAAGAGATGCTGCGTTTTTTCTAAGAGCTTCCTGTAGGTACGAGACTGAAAGCATTAGGAATCATTGCAGGAAATGAGAAATAAATGTAAATCCTGAGGATTATTTTGACCTGATTGAATTCTCCAGGCTTCAGTCATACCGTCAGGAAAGTCGGGTACCAAGTTTTGAAGAATTCATTGCACTAGTTTTCGATAATAAAAGTGATATTAATGACGGTGGAAACCGAAGAAAGTCTACTTGATTATAAAAGAACAATGAATAATGATCAATGATAATTGTCCATCTTTTTTTTCCGACAATTATCTACATTCAATATTTCTCGTGCAATTAAACAAAAAAATGGTTGAATACAAAGATCGTTCCATTTTTCAAGGATTCCAACTGATTTTGTTCTACGAAAACACCGTGTTTAAGGTAGTAGTCTCGCCAAAGCGTTTGTCTACAAATTGTTTTTGCGTTTTAAGGACACATTCAGGACACTATTATGAAAAGGATTCACCGTCTCGTATTTCAGATATTGGTAGGCAAAGAATGCACAGCTTTACACGCTTTCTCATGGGCAGCAGTAGAAAAATTCATATTTTACTCAATAACTTCGAAACTTGTCTATCAAATTTTTGATTTTTAAATGCCGAATAAGGAGAATCATTGACGAAGTTTGTTCAAAAAAATGAAGCATTTTGATCGTTCCGACATTTTTCTCTAAAGTTTGTGTGTCTCTACATTCCTATAAAATATAATAACTAAAGTTATTAGATTACGCGGCAAAAATTGATCGGAAAGTTTACTTTTGAACGTGAGTGTGGCGAGACTACTACGTTAAGTTGATCACGTATTTTTAGTTATCCTTTAATCAAAAGCATAGCTGTAATTTGTAAACAATGTCTATCGTCATAAATGTTTAGCGGTGAATTCGTAGACCATATGTGAATACAAAAAAAAAAACGGAGAGAAGGCTCATTGAGATCGGACGAATATTACAAATTTTAATGTGAACGATAAACTGCTCTAAAACATGTCTCGCAAATTATTCACTTTGTAAATTGAATCGTGTTTTTGTTTCTCATGTATACAAAAAAAAATCGGCCAATCTCGAGTATAGATACGCTGCACGTCTTGCCTTTGGCGTTTGAATACTATCTTTTTAATACTTGGAGTCAAGACGCTGCCGCGTCTCTACACAGAGATTCGTCGAAACTGATTCAACAGAATTCATTTTTTCTCTGGATATTTGTACAATTTTGTTTTTTTTTGCTTGCTACTTGATTCACGTGATTCTTTCTCGATTGAAAGCTTCACGAATATGTTCTTAGCTACGGTTTCATTCAAGAAAATGAACGGGAATGGTATTTACCTAGAGGGACTCTATTATATATTTTTATAAGATAAAAAAGAGAAAAAAAAATGAAGAAGATTAAACATAAATTCCACTTGCACTGGAGGTCGCAGTGACAATCCAGAGTCTTAAGATATGTATACGAATTAGCCGTCGCCGTCGCCGCTGCTGCAGCCGTTCATATATACACTAAGTATCTATAGTAAAAAACAGTGCCGAATCAAACGATTTAAGGTACGAATACCGAGCCGATCCTGCAATTATATCATTTAAAGATGGAAAAACAAAAACAATATGATGAAACAAATCTTATAATTTGTTGCGATTGCATTTTTAATATTCTCATGCGAAATGTTCACTGTGCGCGAGATCTGCATACATTTTTTGTATTCCGCCGTTTACGATTTGTAATATAAATGTACTGATTGCCCTCTTATCGATATAGGAGTTTTTATGTTTATTTAGACACGTCGAAACGTCAATAAATAAATATTTGTACTTAAATCTTCGAGAGCGTTTGATTAATCACATTAATAATCATTAAAGCTGAAATATTTCCATCAATCCTTAATTGATTGTTAGGGAAATGTCATGGAAAATTAATTGTTCGATAAATTATTTGTAGAGTAGCGTTAAAAAGTATTTTTTCATCTATTTTTTTGCTTAGTATCGAAATTTCACAAATCAATCGTCAATTGGACTCACTTCTGAGCAATACTTTTCTCACTTTGAAAGAAATCAATTTGTAATGGGCTCCGAAACGAGTTTCTGAGATTGTCCAGCAGATGGCGAGTTCGTACAGCACCTACCCTCTTACTTCCTTTCTCGCTTTCTCAGTCAACCATATTCGAGGAAATTTTATAGTGCATTGTGTGAGAATTGACAGAAGGACAGAAGTCAGTCACCCATAGTCGTAAAGTGACGTCGTTCCTTCTTCGACTGTTCATTGGAGTGTACCAATAAATTTGAATTCCATGAACACAATCAGAACCTCACTTCAGTCTCGTTGAATAACCATCATTGAGTGGAAAGCGAAGGAAGGACGGATAAACAAACAAAATGATGCATCACAAACTATGCTCCAAATTATGCAGACTGTGTGGAAAGGAAAAACAGAGAGGAACCGATGTTTTCAAAGACAAAGTTAAAGGGGCAGTTTTGTGCTCGATTATTAACAAATATTTTCCAAAAGAGGTAATTTTATATTTTAATCCAAAATCATAGTAACTTCGATTAAGAAAAATGAGCTTGATTATTTCTTTTTCAATTCAGGTCATTAACATAGGAATTGGCGATACTTTTACGAAGTACGTTTGTATGGATTGTGAACAAAAAATCTGTACGTTTGACGAATTTTGTCTGATGGTCGCAAATGTTCAGAAACAACTTGCTGCACCGTCCTTGGAAATTGATTTTGCTGAGGTACACGCCCCTAGTAAACGATTCAAACATTTTCTATAATTAAATTCAATTTCAAAATTGATTTTAAGGGTTCGTGCATGGTTTGAATGAGATGGAAATTTTCTTATCGGTTTTTTTTCTTCATAATAACGATGCTTTTATGTTTGGAAATTGATGATGTATTTTATATAATTTTTTTTATTAAAATATTTTGAAATAACAACACTTGTCATATTTATAAAAAAACTGACAGATCTTGTTTTTAGATTCTGACTAGAGATGACCTCTTAAAATTAATAATTGAATACATAGAATCGGTTGATCAATATTTAGGACAAATTGTGTGTGAACAAAAATTGATCTACTCTCATTTGCAACAACTGTCGTATGCTCATTTTTTCAGGACATGCTCTGTCATTTGAAAGAAAACGAGGTCTCGGACAAAAGTGGAGAAGTTTTGAATTCGCGATCAAAGAAACAGCACACTTGTCAATTGTGCGCGAAACGTTTCAGATGTCAAGCACATCTGGAACGACATAAACGTATTCATACGGGACAACGTCCTTTCACTTGTAACGTAAGTACGGTTCAATGCAATGGAGTGGAAATTGAAAAAGTAATAATAAAAACTTGACTCGTGAGGCTCGTGTTACGATTGAAAAATCGTGCTCTGTACATTATATAATTTTTTTTTGCCTCCAGATTTGTACAATGTCGTTCAATCAACAAGAAGTATTGAACAAGCACAAAGAGAGTCATCAGGGAAGAAAAGAATTTCGTTGCGCAAATTGTCATCAATCATTTCGTTTTAAAGTCTCTTTGAAGTCTCACATGATTAATTTTCACATGGACTTGGAAAATTCGTCGCTGAACGATATCGATCGTTCTCTGAGTTGTAACGAGTGTGGTAAATTTTTTGCCACTAGATACAAACTCCAGAGACACTCGAGATGTCACACTGGCGAGAGACCGTACATTTGCAATTATTGTAACCGGACGTTTTCACAAACGGGAAATCTCAAGTTGCACGAAGCCAAGTGTCAACAGAGTCTCGTGATGTCTTGCCAGATGCCGAGGGTCGAGGACACTTCGTGCGGACAAACGAATCTTCAGGCAGATCGATCCACGACTCAACTCAACAATCCAAATCTTGATTATCCGGAAAATGAAGATGCCTTGAACTCTGCTCCTTCTTGCTCCGCTGTTGCAGCCACTTCCGTCAATCTGGAAACTCAATCAAATTCACTTATTCATTTTCAACCGATGTACATTACCGAGAGCGAGATACAAAAAACAATCAACGAAACCATTAACTCTACGAACGTCGACAACACTTCCAATTCGTTTCTCATTAAATCATACGAAAATCCAATTTACATCGACAACGAGATCGAAAATATTCTTGATCGTGATCTCACTAATCTCGAAACAAGCAAATTCTCTTCAAGCAACGTTCAGGACAAATTGTCTCTTTGTCTCAAACAACCAGAAACTCCGGAATTGTTGCACAGTCTTCTCTACGACGATTGAATTTATGTCTGCATTCATTTCTTTACAATCAACGAATAGGCTATTTTTACTTGCTTTATATTTTTACTCTGTTTACTTTTGCAGCAGATTCAAAGTTGTATTTTAGGAAATGATAACATTCAACATTGTGACATTCAGCATAAAATATAATTTTGTTCACTACAATAGCTGTGATTTATAGAAAGTATTAGAATTTTGATATTCATTCTGTTATCATGAGGTAATTACGTTCCCACTCTTATTATTCGAAATAAATAAAATAATTATACCTTCATAAATGCTTCGCAAAACTATCAAGAAAACATTCGTTGCGCTGTTAAGGTTTGGAAAAAGTTTTGGGAATGATAAAAAAGCTGGAGGCGAAAATTGTCGTTCTCAAGTCTTTTCAACTTTATTATTTATATCTATGTTTTTAGTTTTTTGTTTTTCAAGACCGCAGAAAATTTGACTGCGGTTTCTGAAATCACGCTTGTATTCACCAGTGATTTTGCAGCTTATCATGATGGCATGCAATTTTTGAATATGTTTGTAATACGGATTTCTTACATTTTATAAAAGCGTTTAGTGAACTCATCCTTAACAAAATGTACAACGCTGAATTAACAAAAAAATTAAATGCCGGAGAAGCAATAATAATAATAATAATAATAATAATAATAATAATAATAACATCACAATTTTGTTTTCCTTAAAAATAATTTTTTTCCTTATGTGTTTATCGTTTTTCAATTCGTAATAATTTGGACGATCTTCGAAGCATTAGTGTACCATGATCATCGCGGTCTTACCCTTTCTTCAATATAAAAATACCAATTTGGCCATTTGGTCCTTACAAAAATCGATAAATTGGCATTTTCAAAAATGTTGAAGTAAGCCTAAATTCGTCAGAAAGAAGGAAAACCGTACGACCATAAACGTTTGATAGTTTTCCAATTCAACGAAACATTGTCACAAGATAAAGTAAGGAAATCTTATTTCGTTCTTTACAATATTCCCCAAAAATATTCACAATCCTTCCGCTAATTCTCTGTTTTACGCAAAACAATCATCGGAATTTTAAAACGAATGTCGATCGTTCGTATCGATGTAAAGCGAAATTGTAGGATGACGAGTAAAAAAGCTTTGTAAATTCATTAACAAGAAATACGAGAAATACAAATGAAAAAAGAAAAATCTGTCGTAATAAATAATATTCGTCCGATAATGTTTATGAAACGTTTTCTTTACGTTTGATCGTAATACGTTATTCAGCTCGAGAACTGTAACGTCCATTGATATAGCTCGCAATGTATCGTATGCACCTGGTGGGCTTTCACGTGTTTTTGGCACGTTCGTAAACGCTGCTGACGACAGCGATATTTAAATATATAACAAATATTTAAAAAACAAAAATAAAGCTTACGGACGAGGAATTTGTAAATCATATTTGCAGAGAGACATAGTGACGATGCGGTGTCTTTAGGGCGATCAATGGAGAATATTGAGTTGACCAGTGCTCGTCGCGTATATCATTCCTTGGCCAGGTTGAGGAGCCCATCGGATGCAATTGAGACTGACGTAACGTCGAGCACTCTCGCTATTGTCTTGTACCAATTCTCGCAAAAGTTTCATACTGCCTTTGCCTTCTATGATCTTAGATTCGCGGCGAAATATGCGGCTCCTCGACAGTTGATTATTGGCACGTTCCTGAACTCGATTCTCGTTTTCATGAGCTTCTTCCTGTTCCTCATCGTCTTCCTCTTCGTCCTCTTCATCTTCATCTTCATCTTCCTCTTCCTCCTCTTCTTCTTCCTCTTCCTCTTCTTCCTCCTCTTCTGGTTCCTCGTTATTTTCAGGTCCGCGTCTCGTCTGCCTGTTCAAAAGATCGACTGGCATTCCCAAACGCACCAACGCTCGTTTGCAAGCGTCCGCAAAATACACGTATTTCGAAGTTATTATTTTTTTATCCTCCAACGTTGGTTGAATCAATTTGTAAATCAAGGCCATCGGAAGCGGTCGCGCTGGGGCGTGAACTCGTCGGGATGCCAAACCAACCAACAAATGTTCTCTCGTCGGCGATAATGACAACGAAACCACTGTCTTGTCAACTTTTGCCGTGTGTAGTCTCTCACCCAACGTTTCCCATTGTAAACTGTACACTCCTGAAACGACATTAAGTTTTCATTTAAATTATTTCCTGCGTCTTAAAAATTCTGTGCCTCATAGAGCAAAATTCCACGAGGAGAAAATAAAAACTAAAAAATTATCTTTACTGTTATTATTTTTATAAATATGCCATTTTAATCTTCTCTGTACATCCATCAAGAAGTTGGGTAGCAATTATGAAGAGCTTTCTACAGGATACAGAGTTGTAGTAGCGTGCTCGTTATTGCAATTATGAAGAATAGATTAAGATGATCTTTTTTTTTTATCTTTGTAACTGGGAAAGTCTTTACAAGCACATAGTGACTTTTTAACCTGGTGAAACCTTCGAAGATCGCTTTTGTTAAGGGAAATCAATCATTTTGATAAATAATTTCAAATATGTAACCTACGTATTGGGTTGAAGATGCCATTCGAAAAATATATTTCTTGATAAATTGTACTCACCTAACGTGGTAGGCTCGCCCATGTCTCTAGGCGGTAGAAGCGTTGCTAATAACTTTCCATCCGACGATACGTCGATACTGGCGTCATTGTGAATCTTGCATTCTCTCACTACAACATTTTCCTCAGCTGTGAACATTCGGAATTGAATATTAAGTCACATTGATGAAAAAAAAATACTCGTCAAAACTGAATAATTATTGAGTTTTATTTTTCTCACGATTCGTCACATCTGGTATCTCGGCGTCTGAAAAATCCCAAACTTGAACCCTGTAGCTCTGAATGTCTGTACCATTGTAGGGCATGCTCGCTGGTACGTAATCTGTAATTGTCAAAAAAAAAAAAGTCGTGATGATTAATTCAACTTCCAACAAAAGTGTTTCGTTTCAAGATATTATTAGGAAGATGTTTTGAAAAAAAAATACAACAAAATGTCAATAATGGCTAATCGGATCGTAAAGAAAAACGAATATTCGATTCTCTTTCCTGTTTTTTGAAAGCTCAAAAAACAACAGAGGATCGAAAAAACAAAATCGTTTTTCTTCCAGTTCTCGAGATGATATTCATGAGTATTTACCTCTCAGTTCTATTTCGTCACTATCGTTGCCAGGATCTTGCCCACCACCACCACCTCCAGCAGCTAATCTGTAAGCACCGTAACCGTGTGGATCTGGGGGATGTAACAGTCCGCGGAAAACCATAGGCATCCAATTGGCTCCATGTAAAAGCCTCCGTTGTCGTCGGTGATGAGCCAAATTCTGAAAACCCAAATTCAAACATGTTTCTACGTTTTATTACGAGTAATATTGTTCGGAAGTAAAATTGGAGAGTAAAAAAAGGTTATAGTTTATGATGAAGCTTGAATGCTTTTGGGATTCAACATAATTCCTCAATGACGTCGAGTCAGAAATCTGTATTCAGTGCTATGGATTATTCGACGATAAAAATATGAGGGAAATTAAAAAAATGGAAACACCTGCAAAGAGCAGTTTGATTGCTAATGAAAAGGGTTGTTTTTAACCTGCGCTGCGATGATCTGCGATCGGACTGGATCATTAACTCGTCTCCATCGTTGATTTCCGGACGGATTGGTATTCGCAGCTGGCGTTGATGTTTCATCGTGACGGTCTCGCACGCTTCGGAACATGAAGTTGGGAACGGTGTTCCAATTGACGGGTACATTGTTGACTTGTACGATTGGTACATTGAATCCGGATCTCTCACGATTATGAGTCCTCATGTTGGTGATACTTGGAGTTTCGCGAAGGGCACGTTCACGCGAATGGAATCGTCGGCCAGGCGAAGATCCCGTGTCATTACGACGAAAAGTGTTCGGAGTTTCGCGAGAACCACTTTCCGGTGAATTTAATTGTCGCCTATGCTGTGCTCCAGGATTATTGGTACCAATAGCCTCGAGGAATTCTGACGGTAATCGTCGGCCGAGAAGGGGAGCCTCGTTGGCTATTCCTCGTCGAGTGTTTGACCTCGAACTGCTCGAATTGTTTTCGTTTCTGTTGCTCAAATTCGAATATATCGCGGACGTGAATCTACTGCCCAAAATCGAAGCTATCGAGGACGAGCTTCTACGGGATTCTCTGGGCTCACTCTCGTTCTCAGTTCGTGAACGTGTCGCCGGGTGACTCGATTCCAATTCCTCTATCGTACATCTCCATTGACTCAATAGTAACTCCGTCAATTCCCGCGCGAATTTCAATGAAATTATTATTTCTGCAATATTGTAATCAAATTGTATTTCCTATTCAAATGTTTAAAACGAATTTTTACAATTTCTTCGTTTTAACTTAATGATGAAATTGTCAACGAATTATTTTAATCACATATTTAAATTGTACTCCTAATTTTTTGAAACAAAAATCCACAAAGGCCTATACTATAAAAATATTACACAAAAGTGTCTCTGTTTGTTTTCGTGCGAAAACTGTCGATAGAAAATAATGCTTTGAACTCACGCTGAAGTTGTTCTTTAGCGATATTGCTGTTGGGACCATTCCGCGGTTTGTTCGTGTCAAAGAATACCGTCAAGTATTGAACGATCCTATGGAGCTCGAATCTGATAATAGAAAAAATACAATTATCATGTTTTTCTCTTCACCAAACTTTGGTCTGAGAAAAAAAAACTATGTTTCATTTTATTTACCTGGCATAACATCTCATTATTTCTCTGACATGCCTATCCTTTGAATTGCTCGGCAAGACGGGTCTACCGTTTCCGATTTCCGATGCTGATGCTCTGTTCTGTGCGACCAATTGTTTCAACGTTTTAATCATTGTGTTAAAGCAACGAGGTGGCAAGGATACCGGTACGTCATTGTCGTTTGGTGGAGTCGGCGGTGATTGTCCGATCGACGTTTCGTTTCCATCGCTGAGAAAAAAATAAGAAATAAATAAAAATTTATTTCGACTACTGAAGAAAAACTGCAACTAAAAAATAAAATAAATTAAGTGGTAAGCAAAGTAACTTTTTTAGTTAAAAAACACACAAAATATTTAAAGCATATTTTCTCGTTTTTTGTATGAATGTAAAAGTCTGCATTGTTTTTTTCGACCATATTTTGAATAAAATAGATAACAGCTGTTAAGGAAATAAGAAGGCAATGAAAGAATTAAAGTTTAACATACACTTGAGCCCGACGCTTATTTCCAATCCGTTGTCTTGGGAGATTTTCGTCATAAAGATCCTCCGTCGAGTCACGTTGATCGCTGGAATTCACAGACTGGCGATTGGAAGCATCCTGATAAGAGCAACTTGCCATTCCTTCATTAGTCCTTGATAATCTTGGGATTTTTGACGTCCCAGCAACATTTTCGGGAAAGGAAGAATTTTCATCGAGACTGCCCGAGGTTTCGGAAGTAAATGAAGCCGATAAATTGGTGGTAGAGCTATTATCATCTTGGGTTCTGGGCAATAATCTGGAAATGGAATGCGTCAAACTAGGTAACTGAAGATTTGTGTCACTGCTGGTAGATGGACGTGGTACAATTTTCGAGTAAGTATGATCGATGCTCGTGAGTAGATGATCGCACATTTGTAATTGGAATTCAATAGAATTTCGCAAGCTTTCATTGGTCGAGTTTTCTTCAGCTAGAGTTTCTTCTCTAGCATCGTCATTCGTTTCCCTTTTCATCCGTTTGGGCGGATTAGGACCATCATTATCACGCTCGCTCGGACTTCCAGTATTCGAAGCACCGATCGAAGATTCGCCATCATTCTCACTGTTCTCTCTCTTGTAATGGGCCAAAAGTACTTTTTTATAATTAGTCACAGGTTTTTGGGCAGCATCTTGTTGATTGGGGCTAGTAGAGTTGCTCGAAGTCGAAGGTTGATCAATGTTAATAGTGGAAGCGTTGCTTGGTTGACCGTTCGAAGATTCACTGGAAAGATACGAGTTGCAATAACGTTCGCAGAAACGTACCGTCGCCGAGAACAAATCGTGAATATCGTATAGTTTTTCTACTTGTTCCGGTTCCGAATACGTGTTTATTTCGGCTGAGGTGGAGGGAAGATCGTTGATCGAAAAGCTGGACCTAGCGGTACTCGTGCTCGGTTGATTTTCCTCGTGAGAGCGATGCCTTTCGAGTTTGTTTCTCAAGCCGCGCAATTCATCTTGGAAATCGGAGCAAATCCGATCAGTCTCAGGATTGAGGACTATTCCGGGGGATTGAAAATTTACGTTAGAAATATTATCCGCCGGTGGGTTAGATGATGGAATTAAATTAGCTGTGCCGTTGTTTGATTCTGTGGAGGCTGCACTCGTGCTCGGAGGATTTTCCTCGCTCGCAGTGTGTTCTCCGTTTAAAGAACATACTTGATTGTAAAGCTGCGTCCTTAGAGCTGCAGCACGACGTAGACGGAAGATTTCTAGTCTAGCTCTGGTGAGACGATATCTCCAGCTCCTGTAGGAGAAAAAAGGATCACGACTGTGCAATATTCTGGGCCGGAGCGGTGTCCATCCTCGAAAGCCAGTTTCGTCCGATCTTTGGTTACTAGCGCCAGTCTCACGCGATGCAGCTTCCTCTAATTCACTCGCAAGACTAACGATCGATCGATTGGTCGTTGAGTTAAATATTCTTGCCAAACGAGCACGAGTCGACGCTCTGCTGGGGGAAGGCTGGGAAAGTCTAGGATCCTCGCTTACGTTCGTTTCAGTTTTGTCGACAGACGTTGAAGGCATGTCGGGAGAAGATGACGATGAGGTTGTAGCTGAAGCTTCGGGCGCTCGAGATTCTTCTCGATTCTCAGCTGCCGCAGCTTTCTTTCGATTTTCTTCCTCGAGCTTTTTCGCTTGATTCTCTCGCAAACTCGAGAAGGGAAATAACGGTGGTTGCTCGTAACGCGTTGAATTTACGATTACAGGTGACAGTCGATTGCGATCTGACAGTGAATCTCTTCCGGTTGCATTTTCTTGACGATTTTCGTTTTCCTGCTCCTTGTTTCTCGTTGAATTCTCATTTAGTGGCTGTCTACTCGGACAATTAGACTCTAATGGAATCCAACGACTTGTCCGGTTTCCTGAGTTTGACCTTGTACTCGTGCCAGGCTCGGCGTTTGCAGTTTCCTCCGTCGAATTGGAATTACTGTTTTCCTCGAGCAACCAGTAACCCGATTGCTCACCGCTCTCTTCGTCTCCGTTGTTGTTGGTATTGGCGTTATTGTTGTTGTTGCTGTTATTAGTACTGTTGTTGTTGTTGTTATTGTTGTTATGTGCAATGATAACTGTGTTCGTTTTATTATTGTCGTTCCTACCGCTGCTGTTGGTTTCGTTCTCGCAATTATTGATTATCGAATCCCTTAACATTTCTAATCGTCTTAATATCGATCGGATATCTCGGTGTCCGTCATTTCTCGGCTCTAATGTTTCGTCCAAGTCTTCAAGCATTTCTTCCTCTTCTCCGACCGGTCCATTCACTCTCTGGAAATTTGATGAATTTCTCAGGTTTCCTGGATGCTGTTCATCAACTTCTCCGTCGTCGTCCTCATCCTCGTCCATCGGTCTTTCGTTACCCACGGCTTCCTCACGTTGCAGTACTCGATTCGTCGCTTCCGTTAACGCGTCCGGACTCTCGATATTTTGACTCGATGTTCCAGCTTCTTGTGACAGTTCTTCCGAAGCTATTCTTGACAAAGTCCTCACTACGAATATCCAATCGTCATTCAGATCAGATTCAGTCATCATCGATGAATCAATCGTCCCTCGTGCATCTTCATTTTGATTAATCGCGCTCGCTAAACGATGCGACCATCGACTACCAGGACTCGGCTGGAAAGCCGAACGAGACGACACTGTAAAACCTGAAGTACTCGGTGAACGCCGAGAACCTGAATTCTCCGATCGCTGACGAATTGCTTGCTCGGGTGACAATTCACCCTCGTCGCTCGACGATGAAGTGTCAGCTGCTGAATAAAAAATTATATTTGCTTTTAAAAGTGCGGCCAAACACTTCCGAACCATAGATTTAAGGGCTTTTTGATCAATTTTTTGTATATTATTAAAAAAATATTAATAAAATTGAAGCGAAAAGAATATATCTACATTTTTAAAAAGTAACAAGAATGCGTACCGGCGAGAACACGGCGATACCAGTGCTCATCGGCCCTCGGATCGGTGTCTATTCGTCCCCAGGGTCGTTCGGTTGTTCTCGGTGGATTTTCATCAGCATGAGGTTGTTCCGAAGATGGTCTGTTTACAGCATTAGAATTATTGTTACTCGTAGAACTCGTTGTTTCCGGAGTCGAGGTCGTTGGTGGCATTTCCAGAGTTTCATAGTTGCCACGAGACATCGCGGCCCGTTGTTGTTCTCCGCGAAGCCTTGCGCCGTAATCGCGTTTTATCATGCGAGCACGATTGAACAAAGCAGCCGCAAGATTGTCGATTCTGGTGTTGAGTGTCAGGTCATTCAGAAGAGTCCAGGGTCCTCGTGATCGTCGGGCCGATTTTTCGATCCTGGCTAGATCAAACCGCCTGTACGACGTAGGAGCCTGGCGGAGTAGTTCAAGGGCAAGCTTTTGCCCGACGTTTTCACGTTCGTGAGAGGAAGTCGTTGGCACGTTGGCATCGTTGGACGTCGAGGCTGTCGAAGCCATCGAAGATATGCCCGAACCCGAAGCTGCCGAGTTCGAGCTGGAAGAAGACGACGGAAACGGCGGAGGTCGAGGAACCGGGAGACCACGAATGGTAACTCCAGGAGGACAAGGAGGACGATCACGGTTCCAATCACGTGGCCAAATAGCCGCAAACGTATTTGGCACTGGTACTTGACTGGGAGCTCGCGGTACTGGTTCTGCATTATTGGAATCATTTGATGTTGCTGCCACAGGACTGGCCCTCGGATTTTCTGGTTGCTCAGAAGTCCCTGGAGCTGCTGGTGGAGTTGGTTCACAAGAAGCTCGATATTCTGCGTTCGGCACTAATTCCAAACCCGGCAGTTCTCCTTCGCTAGATGATTCGATTCTCATCGGTGACGTTGGTACGCTGTAACGACCTTCCTCTCCTCTTACAACACCATTCGGCGCCTCGCTTTCGTAGGAAGCTGCATGCGTGTTTCGTCGCATCTGAATCGTTACGCTTCCACTCTGCGGGATCGCCGATGGTACGGTACGTGCCGATTGCTCGGATCCCAAGTTTCTGTAATGAATCAAACTATTATTTCGAGTCATTGAACCAAGAATAATGCAAGAAATTCCTTTTTTCGCGATTACTTTGTCGGAAATACCTATAGCTAATTATTTCGTTTATCAACGAATATCATTGAAATTATTTTTGGGTTGCATTTTAATTGTGCAGTTAGAAGTTTGTTTTAAAATAAATAAATTGAAAGGCTCCCGTTCACGTTTTATCAAAACTTTCCTTCGTTTTTTAGTCCTTTTGTGAATAAATCCGAACGAAATGTGACTTTATTATAGATCGTTCTCTTCGTTATGAAAGATCGAATAGAACGGTTGTAATTGAACCTTTTTATAGTGTGCTATGAACATTTTATGCTAAACAGAAGATTGTAGTCGTTTTCGACGTCGTTGTTAGGTTTTGGTTCGGAAAAATGTAGAATGAGTGAAAAATAATGATTTTATCATTTGTTACCTGAAACTGGCAGGGGAACGATTGTTATCGTAATAGTATCGTAACATGCGCACGCTCATCATTGATGATACAATTTCCAAAGGACACTGAACGTCCGATCCATTCCGATTATTCGTATTATCGTCCTGCTCGTTAACGTTGTGTGCACTACGTCTGCGGTTGCTTGTATTTCTCTGTTGTTCCGAATTCGGATTGTGCTGCTGGGGATCGTTTTGCGCACGTTCTCTGACGATTGCACGACTCATACCCGGTCGCAGACGTCGCATATTTTGTAACGGAGGCCTGTGAGGGAAAAACCTCATGATGACCGAGAACATTGACATACTTTTGGATTTTGTCTTACGCCAATATTTTTACTCACCGTAATAATGAAGATCCCTGCGTCTCGCGAGGCCCACGATCCCACTGCGTTTGCGAATGCTTCGGTGTATTTCCAATGCCTGTTATTAATTTTTTTCCCGATTGGTCAAAAGCCACGTATCTAGAAATAAATGAATTTCATTTCGTTAACAAATATCAATGTTGGAAACTTCATTTTTCAGTTACTGCTCACACTTGGAATCTTTCTTTGTATGGACATTTTCAAGCATGCAGACTTATCTTTTTTCGTATTCTTCGAGAGATTCGATAGGTTGATATTTCTTTTAGCATTAATATTATAAAATTATCGACAACTGATTTGTAGACAATTTTGTACAAAATTTTCTAATCATAAGAAAAGTAGAAATTCGATGAAAACAAAAGATCGTGATTATGATTTTGGTTTTTCGATAATTAAATTATTGAAGTGAACTAGAGTATAACATAGAAAAATTGAGTTTTCCAACGGACCTCACTTTTTCCTTTTCGTTTCTCGTCGTGGCAACAGCAAACGGCTCCGGTTCACTCCAATCCCAAAAATGTATTTCATTGTAAGTGGCAATGACTAGTAATCGTTCGGTTGGATGAAACGCAAGAGAAGCTATGACGGTTTCACTCTCAGCATTCCAGACTTCGCTTCCACCCTGTAATAACGAAAAATCGTCTAAAATGTTAACAATTTTTCATGTTTACTAAGAAATTTTGAAAACCTCATAAAAAATCTTCAAATCTGATGCTAAACAGAGTCGAATTTATTGTTTTTTTACTAACACTGAGATCCCACACTCGAACTTGTCCACCTAAACAACCGGAAGCAAGGATGTCATTGGACCATGGATGGAAAGCAATGCACCAAGGCGTTCGAGGATGTCCCGCAAGTGTTTTGATGTTTTTACCCGTTGTGTAATCCGTCACATAAATAAAATGATTCCCATGGGTCGAAGCAACTTTCGTACTAAATCAACCAAACAATGAAAAACATTTTTATTCTATTCGTCTGCTTTTTCTCATTTTTACGTATTGATTACGCAATTAAGTTTGTAAATAATTGTTTGTATTTTTTTGGCCTACAATTACGAGCTGTTTCATTTTCGATTCAAGTTCCACAAAAAATTACAACTTTTCCATTTATTTATTTATTTTATATACCAACCATCAAAATGTGTCATACTAACCCATCGGGACTGAAAACCATCAAAAACGTGGCTCTCGGCACACCTGGCAGCTGGCATTTCTAAAAAAGAGAATTAACATTTACTCATTTTTTATTGTATTTTGAAGAAGCACGAAAATTCAGTGTTTCTTGTCGATTCCATTTTATTCAAACTCTTGTCCGTGTAATCACAAAAAAAATGTACTTCCGATCAAAGCAGATTTTTCTCTTGTCGCTAATAAGAAAGATGCTGAAAAAATTTGCCTCGTGTTGGACAGTTATTTATATTGAATTATATTAAATTAATTAATTTGAAATATAATTTTGTATAAAGTCCATTTATATTGAATTAATAACAATTATATTTAGAACGTCATTTTGCGCATCTAATAAAGAAAATTTAACGCTATATTTTTAACTAATGCGAAGCAAATGTTTTACATTGAATCTTCAAAAATGAAACATTGTTTATCTTGAAAATGATGTAGCGAATGTTCATGAAATTGTATCATGGTTAGAATAACGTTGGAAACTATGTTGTGAAATATTTGTTTCCTAAACTCACCAGTTCTTTGTGACTTTTGACTATGAGGTTAGTTTCAGCGACTGGTTCCAAGTCTTTGGTACTGGCCTTTGATGAGACGCCGATACCAAGATTTCTGTACATCAAGTTACGAGTGACATTTTTTGGTTTAGGGTCTTGGGTGTCGATACTGTCTTTCTTTTTGTTTTTTAGCACATCCGCCGATGGGTCTCTCCCATTTTCCTAAATAGAACATAATTGAACAATTATTCTGAAGTTGCTGCGAAAAATTGCATTTTGTTGTTGGAAAAACATTGGAATCCAAGCAACCAGAAACACTGTTCGCACACAATGAATTTGAAAGAAAAAGTTTTCAACCCGAGTGTCTTTGGGGGAAAAAAAATAAAAATAAAGTTCCCTGTATATGTTTTCGTGGGTTCACTGTCCTTGACAAAAGTTGTTGAGAAAATGAGAAGAAGAAACAGAAAAAAAACGTGAAGGTTGAGTCGAATAGGAATATGGATATTTGGTGTTGACAAACTGAGTCAAAATTGGGGATTGATAAGAAATTTTCGATTAAACCGGAAGATTGGCGTAAGAGGAAGGGGTGAAGCAGGGGGGAGGAGGCACAAGTTAGCGTAAAACGATCGATTGCATGAAAATGTCGTGAACGAGAGAATGCGTCATACACATTCCAGTACCGCAATTCTCGAAAGCATCGTATCGTTTTCGCGGTCTCGCACAAGTCTCGTCGTGTGTGGAAAACCGAATGACAAAAAAAGCGTAATAGAAATAGTAGACAAACACTCACCTCCATTTCGAACGAACGTTAAAGATCGCGAACCCCTCGTCACGCATTGAAACTTTAAAAACACTTTGTCTCGTGTTTGAACGAGATTTATTTGATATATTTCGCAATCCCGGGTGCACTCGACATTGTACAAATTTAACTGAAATTCAAGTCCCTCGTAGGCGACGTAGCGAGCACTGGAACGATAGACGAAATGTAACAAGAAGTACTTTTTTTTCCTTCGTCTTTCCTTACTATAAACTCTTTTCTGATGCCCGGTTCGCTAATATATTTCGGAGCAACGATATTTTCCGTTACCACTTACCACTGCCCTGCTGATCTTTTCCTCTCTGGACAGGCTCAACTCTTGCAGAGTTGTGCGAGATCCGAAGCAACTTCAAAATTATGTTTTACCGACTGACAGACAGTTCGGTAGCTCGACTTGTGGAGTATGGAGAGCATGCGAAAGATGGGGCTAGAGGCACGTTTTACGTTTTGGGAGACGCGATAAAACCACCGAGTGGTGCTGCTGCCTTTGCAAGTTGGCAGGAGCAGGAACTAAGTGAGACTTCAGACTTCACTCGCATTTTGTTCGAGCGATATTCAACAACAATCGATCGAATTCAACGTAAAGAAACTTCGCTCAAAGGAAGCCGCGTTTTTTGTTACAAAGTAAAAAGTAAGTTGGCGAATTTTTTGGCGAAACTTCTTGACGAAAGGGGCGATTAGATAAAAATCTGCAAAGTGTGCTAGGGAAGACCAGGAGAATAAAGGGGCAACGGAAAAAAATGGCGGACAAGATAACGCTAGATTGAGGATAAGCGGCCGGGGAAAAGCTCTTTGCTGTTTATCACTATTGAAAATTAAAAGGAATAGTTAAAGTACGTGAGTTGCAGCATAACTCGCAAGTACCTTTTACAAAACAAGGGTTATGTGGGAGGGCTATCGCGAAGTGGGCTCATCGTGAAGCATCGAGATGAGCGCAGGCAGCAGGGTCACTGGCGAACAGAGGAATCAAACCCTTTTGTTTTCCACCCCTTGGGAAAGGGAGCGAGTTGGGGACTGTGCGAGCAGGGGGGGAGGGCGGAAAGAAGGAGTCGCGAGTATTACCCACGGGGGGCGCATGCAAACGCTCTTTTGTTCTTTCGAGCACGACGAACCTGGTACTTGGTGTGAAGCCTGAAACCATTCGAGAGAAAAAAGAAAAGCATGACGAGAACCGGCGTCTTTTTAATAATTTTGCGATGATCAAAGAGACTTTCGTAGATCTCTTGGCGAAAAATACACACACTTGTAAATTCTCAATGTTTGTAACTGTATATCTATTTAATGAGAATTTTTGAGCATAGTGATATAAAGTTTGACCTCAGAGGCCAAAGAGAGATGCCAGTTTTCTCCGAAACACTTTTGTCATTGTTATTTAGACCCCAACTCGTTTACGCGTGCGTGAAGGTGACACGCGGTAGTGTAGTTCAGTGCGAGAAAAACATTTGTGTTTCACTTCTGTCTAAAAGTCTAAGCATCCAAACAAAACAACAAATTAAACAGGAATTTTTCGAGAGTTCGAAGAATTCATATGCATTGAAAAAAATACGTCGATGGGACGTTCACACCAACGTCCCTTATAAGAATTTCCCAGACGCGTATCGAAAATCTCACGAAAACCAAACTACATCGAAAAAATGATACGATTTTTTTGAATATTTGTATACGTTCAGATTAAATCTTGTGGAATGAATTCATGATGGAATATTCGACATTTATTCAATAATAAATGAGTAAATAAAGTAAAAAAAACTTGTTTATAAAATTGAATTTCGAAACTCAGTTTTTATTTCGAAAAATTATGGAAACAAAAATATTGTGTTTTATTTTGATTCGTTGCTTTTATGACAGTCGAGACGAAATTCAAATTCGAGCAACGTTTCGAGGAATATTTTCAAAAAGTCAATCTCGTAGTGATACAATCTCAAGTGCTTCGGAAGTGAGTAGAGAGATTGTAGATTTTTATCAAGCAAAATACACGCAGCTGCGGCGAAATTCGTTCGCAGGAAGAGGAAAAAAATAACGATGCGACATTTCCGCGACTGCGCTCAGCTCTGTTTTCGCGGGTATACGCAAACCCTTGTTCGTTCACGACCTCTACTCGACATGTTTTATTTTTTTTTCTCTTTTAATCCTCGTTTATGTTGTACATCCACGTGCACAAGAGCAAAATGAATAGTACGAAGAATTTTGTAACCTGATGTTGGATTCGGGCTATAAAAACAAACTCCATTTATAATGTACTTTTATAATGACTTGCTGGATCAACAAAAGATTTTGTGACAATTCGACACAAAATATTCGACGGATTCGATTATTTTGATTGATAAATTGATTTATATTCAATTAATCATTTATTTTCAATGAAAAATCCAATATTACACATTTTAAATTAATCGAATTAATTACGAATAATAAATAATAATAATTTATTACGAATTTATTCAATTACGAGCTATGTTACAATTTTAATGAAATCGTAATAAAAAAAATATGAAAAATTAACAACAGAATATTTCGAGCGAGGAGAAACCGTCGAAACGAATAAACAGTGAAAACTGTTGAAAATGTTTGTACTTTCTACGCATTGTGCCTCAAAATCAAGTGATAATTTCGAAACAAGAATAAATCTGTGAATAAATCGACCTCATGAATTTGCAAAACGCGCTCGTCGCTTCGCTTTTTTATCTCGATTTATTAAAATGGGTTGAAGTTGATTCGCTTTGCGTAGATGGCTCAAGCGTCGTTCTCTCGTAGTTTCTTCCTCAGTCGTTCTGTTGAGAAGCATAGGGCCGCTTATCATCATAATGATGGCTCCCAAAGGGGCGAGAAAAACAATAGAGACGACAGATATTCTCATGACATCGAGAGCAAGTTCAATCTTCACAGGATCGTTTTCCAACTTAGCATTTTCGTAGGTCATCGGAGCTAACGCTGCCTGCAACAAAATTTCATTTTAGCAAAACAAAACAAAAAAGTACAATGATTTTCCACATTATTTTGCTTTACCAAAATCATCACAAAATACGACCATTTGTATTTAATGTAAGAAAAAAAAAAATTTAGTAATCACAAAAAGTTACTTGTAAAGTTCCTTTCGACAACCAAGCAAGCGCCACGAAAACTCTTTCTTTCGTATTGAAATTTGTTCGAAAAGTTGACATAATGCTAACGATACTTCGTCCCTAATAATTGAGGAGTCGATTAAATTGTAAGTGTAAAACTTTCTCATGTATTTTTAATAATTTTTGTCGATTGCAACGATTATTATTATTATTATTGTTATCGTTAGTTCAGTCGATTATTAACTTTGTCATAAATAAAATCATTTAATAATTATTACCATTAACCCAATGAGGATGCAAGCGACATAAAGACCAAGTTTCGTCCAAGACCAATTGGAAAAATCAATATCAGCACCAATAACCCCGACGAGAACCGGTTGCATAAAGTGCCACACAAAGAAAACGACTTTTCTCATAGACGTAACCTATCCGTGAAAAATAAGTGGAGTGAGAGACAGGGACCGTAAAGGAAAAACAAAAAAAAAAACATTCACATTTGTACAATAAATATATTAATATTTGAAACTAACATCGAAGTTTACGTCGATCAAACGCCATCCGGTTGTCGCAATAAATGCCATGACAATAGTGGCGAGATACCCACCTCCTGTAATTGCAACAGTTGATGCTGCTGTTGTGCACATAAGAGCACCTATAATCAAACTTCCCAAACGGTACCATGAAACGTATTTCTGTGAAGGAAGTTCGTTTTTTGAAAATAGAATATTTATTTACAAGGGAGACTGAGAGGTTAGGTGAGGATTATTCGAGAAAATATTAAATTGTCATTGATTTTAATGATCTTTGTGTCGTTAAGAAAAAGTCTGTTGGTGATGGTCGAAGAAGTCTGTATTTATAATAAACTTGTGTTAAAATTTTGGAAAAATGCATTATCGACGAAATTTACGGTTTGCCTGTACCAAATTTTTTATATAAATCACTCTTCCTGGTCGTCCTTACAAACGTTCTTTAAAAAAATAATTGATTTGATGTATTTGATCTTGTTTTATGCAAAAATGCAAAATAGCGTTTGCTGTCGAAACGATTTGACAAAACAAAAAATGATGAAACGGGTCGCGCGATAGAGAATAAGCTTTCGATTCAGTGTTCAACAAAGGAAAAAAAAAAGTGGAATGGAACAGTGGCTTGAAATGACAGTTCTCATTGTATTTGCGTAATGTTAAATTCGTTCTCATTACGAAATGTTAACAGAGTATAAAACCGTAAAGTACACTAAAAAAGGTTGTTTTTGTTTCGTTTTAAATATATAACGTTCAAATACCGCAGCACGATGGGGAAAAAAAACGAAGACAAGGCCGAGTAAACTTCCACCGATGATGCCAAGCAGAATGTCACGAAGTCCACCGGGTATGTAAGTCCACCATTCGGTCCTCTCGGCATCTGCATCATTCATAAACGTAATTAACATCATTTTTATTTATCGGAAATAAATACTAGAGTCTCCCTTCGTTTTGCAGTCAAAACATAAATTCGTGTATTTTTTCATGGAGGGCCGTACTTTTCCGGTTCATACGTAGGGTCCACTACAATCATTCACAAATTAGACTCGATTTAAATTTAAAAAACAGTCCGAACACCAATAATTGATTTCGTCGTAAAAAAAGAATCGCAACATTTGGCTTAATTGCGTGAATTCGAAGAATTTCGAATATACACAGTCATCATTTCAATGCAATAAAAACTATCAATGAAAACATAACCTCTTAAAAATCACAATCACGAAAAATGGTCTGCAAGTCACATTTCTTCAAGTTTTATGTTAAATATTTGTGTTGAACGTTCTTAAATCCTGAAAGATTCTTTAATTTTGTTATTGTCCTTAAATTCAAAGATTATCAGAGTTACTTCTGTTTGGAAAAATGTTTTTCTACCAAAATGAGTTATAGTTTTACTTCGTCGTGCAAAAAGATCTGTTGTTCGTAAAGCGTTTGAGTTGGTGAAAGAAAAACCTTGATCACTAAAGGAAAGGATTTTAAAAGCCGTTATTTGAACAATTTTCTTAGGCAGTGAACTGTTTTCTTTGAAAAAGAAAACAAAGAGAAATAATCTTGAAAGTGTAGGAGGATTTATTGTTACCAACGCTGAATACGATCGAAAAGCAAATCGAGTAGAGCGAGACGATGTGCACATCGTCTATCGATGTCGCTGTACACAGAAGAGTCGCCATACCCTTGTCCTCGCCATATCCTCTGTCGGCCAAGGCCAACATGCAGTTGACCGTGACTACTGGCGACATGCATGCAATGATACTTCTGCACAAAAAATATACCACGTGACTTAAATTTTATTTGATATTCCAGCTTGTATTTTAAGTTAGTCTTCTTCAGGCTTTAAAAACTGAGAAAAACAAGAAAATAACAACAACAAAAACTTCGAGATAAAAAAACGATACGATTCGTATTTTTGTAGATTGAAAGATCTATTCAAATGATTATTTGGAAAGAATGAAGTTGAAAATTGGAAGATAGTGAATAATTGACTTACCCAGTAAGAAAACCCCAGTCCCAGGGGTAATTGAGAATGTAATGGG